>VZRV01009797.1:48519-64908 GCA_013398115.1 Falcunculus frontatus
GGAAGGGAAGGGAAGGGAAGGGAAGGGAAGGGAAGGGAAGGGAAGGGAAGGGAAGGGAAGGGAAGGGAAGGGAAGGGAAGGGAAGGGAAGGGAAGGGAAAGGAAGGGAAAGGAAGGGAAAGGAAGGGAAAGGAAGGGAAAGGAAGGGAAAGGAAGGGAAAGGAAGGGAAAGGAAGATAAAAGCCCTCTTCAGTTTCTCATATATTATTTGTTAAAGTGACAAAATATTTGGTAACAAATTTTAGATTATACGGAATTATACAGTAGAGTAAAACCAAAACCTTACTTTGAGGACCTGCAGAGTGATTTCACTGTCCCGATATGATTGAGTGAAAAACAGCCGATGAATTTCAAGGCCGGATGAAACTCAGATCAGATTAAGACTAGTTACCGTATCATTGAGAAACTCTGCATTAACCTTCCTCTCGCAAAAAAACCAAGGCTTTAGTGCCTATAAACACAAATTCTGTGCTCAAAAAGTGTGTAAGAATTTTCTGGAACAGATGAAAGAAAAGGGAAAACTAAGAAGCACTACTGTAAGTCAACATATATATCTTTCTGGTGGGTTTAAATGTTGGATGTTACATGTTCTGATCCACTCATCTCAAAGGTAATATAATAATTTGGAAAAGGTAAGAAGAAGGGATATAAAGGTTACCAGAGGTGTGGAAGACCTGCAAGAGAGACTGTAAAGATTGAAAAGATACTTAGCAGTAGTAGCTTTTTTCTGGGGTAGAGATCTGAGGGGGTATATTTAAGTAACTATATCCAAAACCATGGAAGAAATTATGAAGAATGATTATTCATGATTTATTACAATAAAATAAGAACTGGAAAGTACAAAATTAAATAATGAGAGGTTTTAAGAGATGCAAAAGGAAGTGCTGCTTTAAACCATGCTTAATTAAGCTGTAGAATTCTTTGCCAAAGGATGCTGTGGATGCCAAAGTATAAATTGGTTTAAAAGCAATTAGAGAAATTCATGGAAGAAAAGACCTTCAATACTTATTAAACACACAGATAAGGATAAAAGCACTGACTAATGAAGTATCTAAACCACAGGATTATATTTTACTGTATCAGGAAAATACCTGAACTTAGATGGATTTTGGCCTCTGAACGGGGAAGGAGTGCAACAACAGGGAGGTTTGAGCAACTGTTTTCTTAATAAGCCTGGCCTTGCTGTCAGTGGGGCCTCATGAAGCAAAGTGTTGCCACTCCTTCACAGAACTGCCATCTGGAGATTCAGGATACAACAAAAAGAATTGCTTAAGGATTTGATGGTTGAGTGCAGCAACCTTGGGTGCTGTGAATATTATATGGTAGGATCCTGAAAGGAGGCAAAAGCAGGATCAAGGTGTTGTCCTTCAGAAGAACAGATTTGGCCTGTTCAGGATGTGCTTGGAAGGATACTGTAGGATATGGTCCTGTAGAGAGGAAGAGGAGACTAGGAGAGCTGGTTGATTTTCCAAAGCCACGTGCTCCAGTCTCAAGAATGGTCTACTCCCTGTGCAGGAAGACAGGCAAAGGTCTGAGCAGGCCTATAGGAATGAACAAAGAGCCCCTGACAAAGAAAGCATTCAAGAGATGGAATTGGTGTTAGGTGCCACAGAAGTATAGACACACTATGTTCATGTGGAGGGACAGGGCCAAGAAAGCTGAAATCCACCTGAAGTCAATCTGCCAAGAAGGTCAGCCAGGAAGACTATCATACAGGTATCTCAACAACAAGAGGAAAGCCAAAGAAAATATGGACAAACTGCTGGATGAAGCATGGGACCTGGTAACAGAGCACTTGGGAAAAGGTCAAGGTACTCAATGATATCTTCATGTTGGTCTATTTTGTTAAGATTAGCCCTTAAGACTCCTGACTGCCCAACACCTGTGGGAAAATTGAGTATGGAAGATTTGCTCTTGATGAAGGAAGGTCAGATTAGGGAATGCTGAAGCAGACTGGAACCAGAGAGGATGCACCCACCAAATGCTGAGGGAGCTGTCCAATGTCACTGTGAGGCCACTCCAGATTATCTTTGAGCGGTTACACTGACCAGGGAAGGTTCCTGAGGATTGGAAGGAAGTAAGTGCGGCTTCTGTCCTCAGAATAGGAAAGGAGGAAGATCTGAGGTAGTATAGGTTGGTCAGCCTCGACTTGATCCCTGAGAAGATGATGGAGAAAGCTATTCTGGGTACCACTTCCAGACACATGAGAAGACAAGAAGATGATTGGGAGTAGGGAGCATGAAACATTAACATAGGGGAAATTCTGTCTGAACACTCCAATAACATTCTACAATTCGTTGACAAGATGGGTGGATGAGGGGAGAGCCATGGACATTGCTTATCTTGACTTCAGCCCTGTCTCCTCTGATATCAAAATTGGTAAACCGGTGGAGTATGGACTAGGTAAATGGCAGTGAGGTGGGACTGAAAGCTGGCTGAACTGCTTGACTGAAAGCATTGAAATCATTTGTACCAAGCCCAGCTCTATACCAGTCCTTGGGTGAGTCCTTTGTGGTCGATACTGGGTCTCATGTTGCTTAATATCCTCATTAACGAGCTGATTGAATGGACAGAGAGCATTCTCAGCAAGCTTGCAGATGACCCTAAGCTGGGAGGAATTCTTGGTAGAGCTACTAGATGGTTTTGCAGCCCTTTAGAGGTGTCTTCAGAGGCTGGAAAAATAGGCAGAGGGTTTTGGTCACGAAGTTCAACAGGTCCTGCATCTAGAGTGGAATAATCAGATGAGCCACTGCAGGCTGGAGGTTGATCTGCTGAAATTCACCTTGGCACCCTGGTGCATCCCATTCTGACCAGGAGGCAACAACGTGCCCTCTTGGCAAAGTAAGTCATCAGCCTTGTGAGACACATCACGCCTAGAATGAGCTAATTCAGATGCTTGTAGAGGGGAGGAGGGGGAAACCAGCAGCCTCAAAAAGGAAAAACATGTCTCTGCTTCTCTAAAAACAGAACTCTGCTTCTCTAAAGATATTTCTTCTTCCTTCACATTCTAAAATGCCAAGTCAAAGTCTCTAGGTGTGAGTATTGAATTTGTGTGTACTGACTTTCATTATCCTTGAAGTCATGGTGGGTCATTGTTAATAATATTCCCCATCCTCTATGTTTGCCTTGTAACATTTGCGTCTGTTATGAATGGTAGAGAATTCTTTATGCCTCATTTTAATACACCTCACTTTTGAACATTTGCAAGTGCAATATTCATTGCATTAAAATTGATTTGCTTCTATGAAATTGTCTTTCTCTGGGATCATACTTTTATTTGTGTCCTGGAGGGTTATCTGATATTCATTAATATTTATGTTCTCTTTTTATCACAATGCCCTCTTAATGGCTAATTAGGTCCCATATTCCATGGCCTAAATCACACCCTGAGCACTTCTTCTGCCTAATTTTTTAACCTAGATTGCAAAACCACACTGTCTATATTCCGTTTTCCACTTTATACAGGATCAATATTAATCTGTTGTTCCTTCCCCAGTCAGTCACCTCCACCTGGTGGGCTGCAGTGGTTAACTTTTGCTCTTGTGACAAATTCTCTTTTATCCCTCCTGGGAAGAACTTTACTTGTCCTGGCAGTGAAATTTGGAGAGGGGCCCAATCTCATTTGCTTGATTGAAACTGTGAATCTCTATGAGTGAAAAGACATGTTTTTACTGAGAAATGGGTGGAGGATTAATTTTCGGAGTCTTTCATTGGAACATGGTTTTCAGAGACACAAGCTTGACAAACAAACAAGAACTAAATCTCAGGGAGGAGCTGAAATGATGTTTGGAGAATCAAACATAATACAGTCATGCATCATCTGTGGTTGCTAAGGAAACCAGCTTTGAGATCCTGTCAGCGGGATTCTTCAAAATCATCAAAGGAGACACCACTGGTGTCTGCCAGCTAAACCACCTAGTGCTGTAAAGATCAATTTCTTGCTCCTATTTGCAGGGGTAGTTGATGTATTAGTTTTCTGAAAGAAAGAGAAATGTCATCAGAAAACCATTGCCTCTGCAAGGTGGCTGCGATGCCATCTGTCCCAGCCAGTAGCACCTACACTTCCATTGGAGCAGCAGTGGGTGAGCAGACACAGCACTTGCTCTGCAAAGCTTTCAGTTCTGAAAGTACTCAGGTTGTGTGCCCGACAGTGTAAAACCTCATGGATCCATGGTGTTAAAAAACGTCATTGGCATGGTCTCCAACTGTGTGGGTCATTGTTGATTTCCCCTGATCCCATCTGCCTCATAACTATATATATGAGATGCTGTATTTAAACCTTCATATGCTTAGTATTTAAAAAGAGAATTATTTGGGAGTCTTGCTTTGCTGCTAACTCTGACTATGATGATTTGTCGTGTTTAGAGTCCTTCTGCCCATTTTCTGTCATCTAGTCATCTATTCTGCTGCTGTCTTAATTTCTGTCACTCATTCATCTCCCCACAACCCTATCCCACTAAGCTGCTCATCAAACACTCCTCTTAATTTCACTTTTCCTCTCCACACTTCCCACTTTATCTCAGCTTTACTGTCTGTTCATAGCTTTTCTTTACCCAGTAGTCTTCAGATTTTTCTTTCCTCTACTTTCATCTCTACTGTATTAACTTATTTAGTACATGTTTTGGTGGAGATGATAGGCCTAAGTAAAGAATGGAATTAAAAGAGGATGACAGGAAGGTGAAAAGAAGAGCATATAATTTTTCAGGCTGGTAACTGGACTGTAGAAAGCTTAAACAGAGGTTTGAAATGCTGGAATTTGAAAGCTTTTACAATCCTAGGGAGACAAAAAGTGACCTGGCAACATGGGCTGCTTTTGGAACCATGACAGTATGGTGCAAAACAAAATGTTTATTTTTGGTACAAGCCCTTGGGTGAAATTCCTTGTACTGACCAGACAATGAATAGCTTAAACTGAATGTCCTCTCTCTTAAGAGAACTTAGAGGTGCGTGTTTAGTTATAATGGTGCGATTAATTTTTTATAGATAACTTGCATAACCTGAAGATATCCTAGGATGATTTTCTAGTCTTCTGGTCAGGACAATAAGTGTACTCCTATGGGAAGATATCCCTCCTGGTGCGAGCATTTTAATTCTCTTTCCTGAGTGAAGCAGTGACAATGAGCAATTGGGATGTCTAGTCATCCCCTCACCTCTTTCTCTTACCTTCTGTGATAGTACTTAAAATGGTCTCCTGTAAGCAGTTCTCAAGCAGAGTAGTGAGTAGCCCTGACTGCACTTCTGTGTGAATGTTCAAACACCTGTTCTATTGAAGAACTTTACCTCTGCTCTATCTCTGCCCTTCAGGCAACTGCATGAAACTGATCTCGAAGAAACATGTTTAGGATGATTTGACAAATTCTCCTCCAGAGCTGCAAGCTGAGTATGAAAGAAAGGTTTGTTCTGAAGTTTAATTATTTCTGAAGTCCACTTCTTGGATGTGTAGGGGACAGATTTACAATTAAAATAAAGGAAAAATCGAAAAAAATCCCTACAAAGCATGAATTGTACCTAGTGCACCCAGTACAAGTGTCACTCTTTCATTACTTAGATCTATTTCTACTGTCTATTCTTGGGAATAAAGGGGTGGGAACTGGGTTTTACTATCACTTGTCTTAGTCAACTTTTCTGCACATGGACCATATAATAGTGCTGGGAACAAAGTCTGTTATAAGGAGTCTGAAGTTATACAGGCTTACAGAGGGTGCCTTTTCTCTATTCCTCTCTTGATGCACTTTTCTAAGCATAGGTTGAGACAGGATGGATGGATTCTCTGAACCTGACTATTCAGGAATCCAGAGAGTCCCTCAAATGTATCCTAATTTTAGCTCTGTGTTTCCAGGTGCCTTTGTCTGAACTGTTTATATGTTTGGGGGTGGGGATTTGGCATATTTTTTTAAGTAAAAAGTAATTGCAGCAAGAGGAAGGAATTTTAATGGGCTGTTCAGAGCAAGATATTGCCTGATGTGGCTCCTGGATGTGCTCTGTGACAGGCTGAGCCTGCACATAGCTGAAGAGTTTCCCCCCCCACTACAAGTACATCTGCATAGATTGATGTTATTATTATGATAACATTCAGACATTTATAGAATAACTGATCTCTCCATTGCCTGAAAGTGGTTAAGCATAACAATCAATGAAATAGATGTTTCTCATTTAAGGAAACCTGCACAGCAGAACCTCTTCTGTTTCCTAGGCTAAAGAGTAATTTTTGGTAGTGACCATCTGACAGAAATTGCAGAGTCTGCAAAAATAAAATTTTCCTTAGGGAAATAAAAAATATGATGGTGGGATGCCTTGGGATTCTGTTGGAGAAAAAACCCTTATGAGAGTTTATTTGAGATACTGCCTGTAGTTTTTCAAGAAAACAAGCACAAGAGTGATGACTTTGAGCAGGAATAAGGGCAAAGAACGATCAGCAAGAAATTGAAGAAGCTGTTTTACAAGGCAAGGCTGAAAGCATACCTTATTTATCAGAGCTAAAGCAAGACCAAGTTCTCTTTAAATGAGGATTGGAGAAATAACATAAACTAAGGACAATAATTGTTTAGGATAAATTTAAACTAGAAACGCTGTCACTGAGGATCTGGAATGGACCTCTCAGAAAAATTGGAGGTGTTAAAGAAGGTGACTGCTGTAAGGCAGACTGTTATGTTAACTGTTAAAAGGAACTACATGACCAAAAGTTTTCTACTCAGGGTCTCAAGCATACACCATTGAAAATAAATTGAGACCTCCCAGGAGTCACTGTAGTTGAAAAAAAAAATTAAATAACAGAGTAAAATAAAATATTTTGTACTTTGAAAAACTAGTAATCTAAAATTATAAGCTTAGTGCATCACTCCTTTTCAATCAAATGTTTCTTGAATTTTATTGTTATCCAGAATTCTAGATTTATGGTATATAAATACATAATTATGTATATATTAATGCATTTGTGTATCCATTTATTCCAATAACTGGTGGAAACTAATATGAAGCATCAGTGTTTCCTGTGAAGCAGAAAATCCAATTTCTTCTAGGCGGTAACCATTGCACAGTATTTATGTGACTTGGGCATCAAAATTACCTTGAATTTATTCTCCTTTCAGCTGTTATTTATCTATAGGGATGTCTTATAATAAATGCTGCTGATCTGTAACTTTCCAAATTTCATATAAGACCCTTGGAAAGTGGGAAGTAATGGCTATTTAAATTTTCTGACCTTTCTTTTCATCAAGTCTGTAACTTACTAGCAATATCTGTGTATGTAGATTGTATTTAATTTTGTTGATGTGGCATGACCCTAAGACTCTTTCAATCACCAGTCAGAAGAGGAAAAGAAACTTTGATGACCTGCAGCCTGAAGGTTTGGGTTTTGTTTAAAACAAAACCAAGCAAAACCAGCATTGACAAAAAAAAAAAAAACCAAACACAAACAAAAAACCCCACAAAACAACCCAAAACAACTATTCACTCAAGCCCCCTATGATATAGATAATTAGTTGGCTTATTGTTTGCTTTTCAAAAGTATCCACAGTATTGTGGGACCTGCAGTAGGCCGTGTTTAACAAATCTTCCTTACTTTTTAGAGATGGAAAGCTCTATCCAGAGAACTTTGTAAGAAACTTATGTGACTTGTTGGTTTGGCTTTTATCTCACCTTTGTTATGAACAAAGTCTGAGAAAAAAATAAACAAAAATGGACTGTGATGAGATGAAATGTCCTTGTTTAATCAGTTTAAAAGAGTGTATAGAAGATTTTGATATATTTGAATCACATTTAATATGTACGCAAACATTTAAACATAAAAGCAGTAGATTTGTCTTTTGGTAAAGCAGCATTTAGTTATCAGCTGACATGTCTCTTGTGAATGCATAATCCTTTGTTTGTTACTAGTCTGGTTCTCTTTCTAAATATCCCTTAAATATCCCTATTGATTATCCTTCCTTAATTAGTTGATTGCTAAATTAATGACTTTCCCCATTGACCCTGGCCCTTCTAACTTTTCTCATAGGTGAAGATTCATAAATCCATAATTTTGAATTGTCTGTATCATAATTAAACTGTGTATGAAAATGTCATCATTCTGCATCACTCAACTTTCTTTCTAGGGAATGAAATACCTATCAGATACTCCAGGAGCTCTCTGTCCTTTTTTTATTTTAAGAAGAGGACGCCTCATTTCAAATCTGAAACTGGAGATTATTAGTTAAAAGCTTCTCAGAAAAACTGATTCTTCTTAGGAAATTCCCATGCCAGTAATTTATTCTGTCTTTATGTTTCCTGAGATCCACCCCACCTGATGCAGCAGGAGAAAAATGCCCCTTTTCTTTTGTTAAAGAAAGTAGTTTGTATCCATCCTCATATTTATCTTGCTCATTGAAGAATACATCTGGTAATCCTCTTGCCTATTTTTAAGCATAATTAAATTGTTTCAATTGAATTTAAAATCCTAAGCAGTTATCAATACTATCCTCTTTTTGCTTTCTCAGAAAAAGTAAAATTCTTGCAAGCTCCACTGGCTCCAACTCTGGGCTGTAAGCTCTGGGTATAGCTGAGCTTCCTCTGCTTTCAGGCAGACTTTGTACTTGCTGCTGCTTGCAGTCATTGTTAATAGCACAGAAAAAATTCTGATTGACAAATGGTAGAGTCTTTGGTTATAAATTAAGTATTTTTGCAGCAGTGAGATGTCACTGAAATGTCAACTTGTAACAGAAATTACTGTACAGGGTGTTGAAAGTAAGATAGGCTGGAAGAGTATAGAGGACAGGTGGATAAAGAGGTGGCTGTGTCTTTTCTCTCTCACTTACCTTCCCATGGGATACCTACAGCAGCCTCTTGCTTGAGGAGCAACAATTCAGCACTTAAAGAACAGCAAAAAAAAGGCAAGAAATGAATCCAGAAAGAAAGAACAATAACCGCATTATGGAACTAGCAAATATGTTTTTCTTTATATTAGCTTGTGACTGTCTCAATTATTGACTGCTCTCTGTTAGAACAGAAGAGTTGAATTTCTGGATAGTTACGGATGTTGAATTTCTGGATACCTCTCTAAGATACACACGTATATAAAAGGAAAAATCCGTGCTCCTTCTGGTGTATGTTATAAACTACTTACTTCAGTAGTAGAAGGTCATATAAATGTGTACAGGCATATAGATCTAATAACATGGCAGAATCATTAATATCCTTTAAAAAATGTTAAATAGATATTTGAGGTTATTATCTGGCAAAAATTTTAGTAAGCAGAAATTAAACATTAGTAGATAATTGCTTTTTATGCATAATAATTATGCTGTATTACTTACAGGAACCACAGGATTAATTTAGAAAAGGCAAAATATTTTTAAAAGGAAGATCTCTCTCTTGAAATGCACACACATCTGTGCCCACAAAAACATATCTATATTATCTACTACATGTTTTGACTTTTGCTTTCAATCAAACCTAGAGAAACTGAATATCTAGTAAAGCTTTATAAAGGTGTTCATAATTGTGGCAAAACACTAGTTATGACATTGCTTTTTTTCCCTCAGGTGTTACTTTGTTGTTTGTTTGGTAATTACTCAAATGAAATCAAAATCAAAGCAAAACTGTAACGATATGAAATCACCTAAAAGAAGAGTCTTGACCATTCTTTTAGCTGGAGTCATTGAGCTAGGATGTTAACTCCTCAACAGGTATTGTTAGTATAACCTTTGAAAGTACCTAACCCTGAGATGGAGCACACAGGAATATGTAATCACAGCCAGGGGATTGGGATGGAATTAAGTCAGGAGCTGAGCAGCCCTGCCAGCGCCATGTGCCACTGCATGGTTCACAGGCTGCACAAATTAAGTTTCAGGCCCCTCACAAAGGCCTCGCATTTAGCCTGCACCGTGTAATATCATCAGGGAAATTGTTTCTTGCCTGTGTGCACTTAGGCTCCAGCAAAACACGTGATACAAAACATGTAATACATTTTGTGGTTACTGAAGAAAGGAAAAAAAAAAAAGAAGAGACGGCAGGTAAGTGAACTGTCAGTCAAACAGGAGCAGCAAGATCTGGCTGGTATTACTTTTGTTACTGATAGTGTTACATCTGCCGTGTTGCTCCTATTTGTACTCACTCAAGGGTGAGGACACTTAAAATATGAAAATAGGAATCTGCACTGCCTATTAAAAGCTGCATATTTATGTGCCTGTTTGTGGCTGTCTCTTCTGTCCCTTGCTGCTCTTTCTTCCTTGCAAACATTTTTCTGCGTATTTTATTAGCAAGTTTAGGTGAAAGCATTGACAGAGTTTATTGTTGCCCTGCTTCTGAAAAGCTTCATTATAGCTTGGAGCTAAGTAATTTTCATTGCATCCTGTTGATGTTTAATTAACAGAAATCAAAATAAACAGAAAAGCAAATACATGATGCTTCATCTGCTTAGATATGCGCAAGTGCTGTAAGTTTTTCAGCATAACAGAAGACAGTCTTACTAAAATAATTGTAATACTGAAAATGTATATGCAGCTACTTGTGGTATGGGTATTTTTCCCTGAAAAGGATCACATGTATAGGAAAAACATACGATAAAATACTTCTGTCATTTGCACAATACAGGTACCAGCCATTTGCTCTTACTTTTGATCAGAATGCTTTTATTTCAATGAAAGTGGCACAATGCTTCATATTCAGTGCACTGGTGCAGCCAAATCTGTATTACACTGAAAGGTGTGGGGTAGCTGGGGAGTGGAAGAAATCTAGAAGTGAAAATGTGGAGATCGTGACAGTAACTTAGTCCACGAGAGCTCCCCCACTGTGTCATCTGGATCACTTCTGGTACCTTAATTAGCCTGAGTCCAGCAAATAAGCAAATTTGAGAGAAATGTGCTTTGGGTTTTTTTCCTTGTGAATCTACTGGACACTGTCATTTTGGGCTATTTAATGTTTCAGTTATCACAGTTTTGTAATATTGCTGTATCATATTAAAACATGAGTGCTTTGTTCTTCTAATCTCTTGTTCATTCCTGCTGTTCATTCCTACATGTATCTGTGGCAGGAGCTGATCTATAATCATCAATACTGTGTAGAAACATGAAGATGTATTTATGCTAGCACAGTGGTTCCTTACAGATTTTTTTAGCTTTGTTTGTGTAATGAATGAATGAACACTTCTTTTTCTGTATTTTCTAGCTCTTCATGCTGAAGATTTATGCTGATTTACAGGTAAACTCTGTTGGACAATTTCATTGTGGGCTTGCCTCTTTTACCAGTGATGTTAGAGATGATACTGTAGGATGAGGTTTGGGTGGTTGCTGTGTTTTCCAAGTAATCCACGCTGTCAGCATGGAGTTTGAGGATGGATCAGAGCATGCGTTGCCATAGTTTTGATGGTTTCCGTAACTGGGAGTGGTTTGGTGTGGTTTGGGTAACTCGGTGCCACTGGTGCGTGGAAGAGCACTAGAGCAGTTCTTGGTCTGGGAAAGTGGAGGATCCTCCAGTGCAAAGCAGTTTAGTTAATCTGCATTAAAATAACCTTTGCAGCCCCATTTCAAAATTTACTCACTGTTTTCATCTGTGACTTCAGCCCAAAGCAAAACACTTGATCTACTCCCACTCGTGCCATCCACTGCACTGAACAATCTTGCTCATAAAAATGCAGGACTTTCCTTCCAAGTTGCTCTTGATGACGCTCATTATTTCCCATGAAAGCAAGGTCTTGATGGAACTGCTTCCAGGCAGTGAAGAATTGTTCCATCTGGAAAGATCTCATTTCATGGCAGAGAAACCCTTTTAAAAGTTACATCATCTATAAAGTATTTTTATTTTAAACTCTCCAAAAGACAGAATTAGCCCTTTTTAACTTTGTAGGCATAACATGGGAAGCTATTGTACATTTCTGTCTGGTTGTTTTGGTGGTGGTGAGGTTTGGTGGGTTGGTTTTTGGTTGGGTTTTCTGGTTTATTTCATTTTTTTTGAGGGGGGGGTGTCTGTTTGGTTGCAGGTTTTTTGGTTTTTTTTTTCTATCAACAGCAAATGTTCAAAATCAGCTTGAGTGTTTGGAGAGACCTACTGAAATGAGAAATGCAAAATGTACAAAAGCAAATATTTTTAGTACTACTTGTGCATCCACTGAAATAGGTTATTCAGGAAATGCCTCGGGTATGGGGGTTTTTATGAGCTATATCTTCTGTTTTGCCTAACATTGAAATACCAATTTGGAATATTATTGAGTAGTTCTTTGTTCCTGGGGTCATGAAAAACAAACTGAGTATACTGGTGAACAAATTTGTTAGTAGATTGCTATACACGTTTGCTGTCTAAACACTTGGGCTACTTCATGCTTGTTGTTGGATACTCAGTTGTAAATGGAAGCTGCAGTGCAGTAGACAAATGTTAAAATCAGAATGGGATTCTGTTGGAAATGAAAATGAGAGGAGTAATGTTGTTGGGTTGGCAAAAACCATGCTCAGAGATTTTTCTCTTTTCAGTTAAGATTTATAGTAAAGTCAAGAGAAAAGTGTAAAGGAACTCAGAAAGCCGAAAACATTTCATCAAAATGCCTACATTAATCCTATTGTAATTCTCTATTGTGAGGAATTGTGGAGGAAGATCAGTGTATGGCAAAAAGAAGACAAATTCTTATATCGTGTTTAGATAGTGGCTTATGCCAATTTAAACATAATAGAGATTTTTTTAAAAACTGATTTCTAGTTCGGCTTTTTTAGTTTTCCTGACATGATTTTGCATGTAAACATTGATTACAAGATCTTCTGAGAAGCACTGTCTGACATTCGCAGAGCCATTCTCAGTTGCATGAGCTATGGCTGGGGTTGCATGCCTGTTGGTTGAGTCATGAGTCAGTTCTGCTGCACAGTGAAAATTACACAGCAGAGTTGGGATGTCTTTTAAGTTGCTATTTTTAAGAACCACTAATAAATTGTATCTTTTGAAAGTGGTCTGAAAATATGATGCTTTTGACATAGGAAAGTGTATGTGTGTGTTTAACTCTGTTTTTGTTGGCAGGGAGGTGTCAAAGTTAGTTTTTCTGTTGCCATTCAGTTTTACTTTGCTGGCTGAGTGCATGTTAAAACTGCAACTGTCATAACTGGCAGTTTTGAGAAGAAACTGAGTATCTGCAAAAGGTGCTAAAAGAGTAGTTGGGTTTAGTGTATATTTTCCACTACAGGTAAACTACAGGTTGAACTTAGAAGTGCACTACCCTGGTTTGAGTCTGTTTTATTCATTTTAATGCTGAAAGTCTAACAGCTGCTTCTTTTTCTGTCTGTCACTTTACATCTGAACAGATGTATTTTTTTGGATGAAGAGACAATTGTATAAGTACAATTTCAATACATTTTTGTGAAACGCAAGAAGGCATATCCTCTCCTGCTACATTCGTTTATATGAATTCCCAATACAATCAGAAGACTAGAGCCTTACCAGTTGTTGTTACTGACTGTTTGTTTAATTGATAACTTGAGGGCAAACACAAATGACTTCTGTTCAGTCTCATGAAAATCCTGGAGGTTCAGCTTACCTTGTAGGAAATAGTGTCTTTAATCAGAAAGTTAGAGGCATTTAAAAAACACTCAAAAATGTATCTTATTTTTCAATGCAATGAACTTCTGTCCCAGCCATTGTATCCCAATTAATATCTATAGGGTTTCTATTTTTAAGGTATTAAGAATAATTTTCCTAAACAAGTACAATTGTAGGTTGCATGGACTGTAATATTGCATAATCAATTACTCTTTGTCATCTAGCTCTGTGTGAAAGACTTTTTGGATGGAGTACAATGTAAATATTAGCTTAGAAAAAATGAAATAAAGTGATATGAAGAGAATAATAAAAAACATAGCATACAAGAATCAGAACAAGATAATTATGCTGTCATTTTTAGTAATTTAGTGTCAACAATAAGTTATTATTTAATCTTCTTCAGAAATTGGACTGTGCATCATAAAAGAAATATATAGTCACCAAAATAGAGAATGAGTGGAAGAAAACTGAGGAAAGTAAATATATATATAGGCATCCTCTATTCAGAATTTAATCATGTTGAATTTGCTTTCTGGCATAGAGTCACATAAGCTAACTTAATGTTGTACCTTATTGAAAAGGAAAGAATAGTTCCAGTCAAAAGAAAATATCTCTGAAATTTTTACTTAAAAAAAATTTGTCTTCTTCTAGGCCAGAATAAAACCACGTAAGTCTTTGTGTAACCATCAGCAAAAAATTGATATGATGTTCCTACAATCATTCTCAATTTCTTTTGGTTTCTTACGGTGTTTAATGCATTGTGTTTTAATTTAATTTGTGTTTTAATACACCATAGTTTAGATTTCCTACTTTGCTGGTGAAAGAGATATCTCACACATTTTTTAAAACACGATGGTATAAAATTTCTGTGTCCATGTCAGAAACTTCCCTTTAGCAGGAAATGGACATATTCAAAAGTGTCACCATGAAATATAAGAGCATTTTTTATTTGTATTCCTTCCATGTGGCAATTGTGCAATTTAAAAAAAAAATTGCACATGACAAAATCACAATAGAAAGTAGTCTTCAAGGATTTTGGGGAATCCTTTAGTGCAGGCCTGACTTAAAGAGTTTTAGGTACTAACCAAAAGAATTGTCCAAGAACCAAAGAACTGGTAAAGCTGCAAAAGAAACGTACCAGGATAAAATGGTCTTGCTGATTTGTGTTTAGTCCAACACAAATATGTGTTCATAATTATACTCCAGGGATTCACATACAAGGAGGGCAGTGCAACAATGCTTTAATTCACTGGTGGTTGCTGCAGTTAAAAAATTAATTATTTTAAATATAGTATGTCATGCAAATCAAAGTCAAACATCATCTTTCGTGTTTCACCTTTGAAAAAGAAGCAAACTGCAGTATTTTTTAAAAAGGTTCTTAATAAAATACTTAAACGTTCATATTAAATGTTTTAAAAGTATTATTTACTGAAAGAATGCATATTGGTAATTAAAAATGTGTGGGCTTTTGGTTTCATTATGAATTTTTTTATTAATAAATGAAATTCTCTTCCCTCAAAAGAAAACTTTTAGGTGCAGAAATTGATACATTTTGAACAGGTACATTTTGAAGTCCCATTTTTCACAGTAAAAAATTGTAGGTGACATAATGCAGCAAATATTCCCAACTGTGATAGTGTTTGACATAGAGCCATGCTTTCTGCTAAATGAAGTTTGGGATTGGCATGCAGAGAAGAGGGAGGGCTATGACCAGTTATGTCATCTGCTTACACAGTACACTATCCTCTTCCTATTTTAAAGTCTGATGGATTTTCAGTAGTCTCATACACAAGATATTTTAAAATACGTATTTTGCTCATTTTAACGTATTCCAAACTGCACATCCAATTAAATTGAAGGAAATGATCTCACAGCTGCTGTGCTGCCTGAAATAAAAACTAAAAAATTACTGAGTCGTTCACATTTAGGGGGTGCATGTACAAACAGAAGTATTCTATCTGCTGTCTCTGAATGTTCATGCAGGCCATAGTGAATGCTAAGCTTGAAACCAGTAATTTGTTTGTTTCAAACACATTTTTCGTGGTTCTGTAGAGGTAAGAATTTTTTAGAAGAAGGAATAGATTTCTGTCAGCTATATGTACCTTCAAGTTCATTAATTCCATTAAACCCACACAATGCATGTAACTGAATATATTTAAAAGAATTTTCAGTTTTGTATATAGATTTCTTTTTGTTTTATACTGCGTGTGAGGAGATTAAAAATAAATGAGGTAATATGGTAATATTTTCATGCATCCAAGCAAAGCTAGTTTCCAGTTATTTCAAAAGGGACGAAGGTCTAAGTCATTAAATTCTGAATATGTGACAACCAGTGATTTATATAGGTAGGTATTCAGAGAAATTTAGGCATTTAACATTTGATCAAATGCCTTTACATGACTGGCATTCATAATGAGTTATTCCCTGTTTATTTGCTGTATAAATGTGTAATGCAATATAATAATGGGATAATTTCAGATAATGATGAAATAATAAGCTTGGGTAATGAAGTCACAACAGTATAAACTTGAATGTGTGTTTTTAAGAACTAGAAGAAATGTTTTTCTGTTCCCAGATGCTGCGTTGTTAATATTCTTATTATTCTCTTAGTATTTTAGCATCTTGTTTAGGCAAGGCAGAGGGCTGTCCCCAGGAAGATCATTCTGCTTCCTCCTGCTGCAGAGATGGCAGAGACTCCACAGGTGTGTGTGCTCTGGTGCCCCACAGAGCAGGTGAGAGATGAACTCACACACCAGAAATCTGGATTATGCTCCTTGGAAGGGCTCCATGGTGTCAGCACCAGTGGCCTGAGGTTGTGGTGCCTGGTGGCAGGAGCTTGACAGGCCAGCATTTTTCCATCCAGGCACTTGGCCATTATGGATTGTAATTTTTTTTTTTTTTT
>VZRV01009797.1:64936-177015 GCA_013398115.1 Falcunculus frontatus
TTTTTTTTTTTTTTTTGAAAACAGCTCCTCTGAAAAAATAGTTGCTAGGTCTCTTCTGAGGAAATCCAGCTTCCATGTTGCACTTTCTTGTATTGCGAGTGGGCTGTTATCAGATAATAAAAATGAAAGGTAAGTGATCTGTCAGTTCACCACATGTAGGGAAAAATATAATGATTGCAATAATGCAAACCCCCTTTCACTTTCTATTACTCTAGTTTATAGACACAGTGAATTACTCAGTGAGACTTAACCTCCCTCTACTGCACACATTTGAAATTTGCCAGTTGCATCTTCGCATATCAGAAGTCAGTTTTTCACACTTAAATTGATTGAAACACATTGACAACTATGCATCTTTTTTTTTCTTTCTTTCTTACTCTTTTTTAAATACTCCTTCATGGGTAAATAACTTGCAGAGTAAAAAGCAGTTCTCAGTAGCATTGAACTCCAGGTTTGCCAATTCATTTCGGTGTCCCTAGGGAATGTTCTAATGTCTTTCAGACTAAGTTTTTGTAATAAAGCTCTTCGTCAGCCAACATGTTGATGACAGACTGCGCACAACTTATTGGCAAGACCCTGTATTCACTGACTCTCCTAGTTATACGAATTTCTGTGTTGGGATTTAACACAGAACTCATATTGAAATACAATGTATGTCATACTGTGGTACATGGAAGCTCTAGTTGGGGACCAGGACCGTGTGCCAATGAGAACTTCATGTATACAAAGCCTGCAGTGCCTTTGA
This sequence comes from Falcunculus frontatus, assembly GCA_013398115.1. Classification (NCBI taxonomy): domain Eukaryota; kingdom Metazoa; phylum Chordata; class Aves; order Passeriformes; genus Falcunculus; species Falcunculus frontatus. The sequence goes on from VZRV01009797.1 coordinate 65,682, forward strand.
AGCTTATGACTAGTTATTTTCTAGTGGCACAAGAGAGGAAATAATGGTGGTGTTTGGTTTTCCAGCTCCTACCTCTGTTGACATAGCAAGTGTTAGAGCACTGTAACTTCTTCATGTATGGAACTCTCAGCCCAAGCTGATGAGGTTTCAGTTTGGGATGCCACAGTGATGAGCCCCTGGCAGGGAGGATCTCATGTCATGTCAGTATGATATTGTCTGTCTTTCTGTCAGCTGTTTGTTGCCAGTCCTTACCATAGTCACGCTTTCAGTTCTGGGCAGTTCTGCATCTCATCATGTTTATCTGTCTCCCTGAAACATTATTTTGTATGAAGATCATGTCATTGCCCGCACTCCAAAGAACACACAATTTTAAATTCTATCTACAAAAACATCCATTGTTTAAATTTACAGAATCATAGAATATCCTGAGTTGGAAGGAGCCCACAAGGATCATTAAGTCCAACTCCTGGCCCTGCACAGAATACCCCAAGAATCCCACCATTTGCCTGAGAGTGTTTTCCAAACTCTTACTGGACTCTGTCAGGTTTGGTGCTGTAATCACTTCCCTGGGGAGCCTGTTCCAGTGCCCAACCACCCTCTGGGTGAAGAATCTTTTCCTAATATCCAACCTAAACCTTCCCTGAAACAACTTCAGGCCATTCCCACTAGTCCTGTCAGTGGCCACCAAAGAGCAGAAATCAGTGCCTGCCTCTCCTCTTCCTCTCCTGAAAAAGCTGCAGGCAGTGATGAGGCCTAGCCTCAATCTCGTCTTCTCCAGGCTGAATAGACAAAGTCTCTTCAGCCACTTCATCTAATTGGGATTTTTTTCTTTTCCTCTTGGTATCCAGTTCAAAAGCAAAGTAAGAGTGGCAGCAATTTGGTTTCCCTTTGTTCAAGCCACAGTTCAGTGCAAAACCTGTTGCTTAATTTTCTACTAAGGTTCACAGCACATAGAATGTAAACCCAGAATTATTTTATCTCTACGTTCCCCCGTAATACCTCTCTCCAAAATGAACTAATTTTGTGAAAGAGATTTTAAAATATTTTCGTGACTGTTACATGTCGATGTTACTTGTTGCATAAATGGCTATACTACTTTGGCCTATAACTATTTGCTGAGAACTGGTTGTCTTCTGATGGCAAATATTTTTCATCTGTTTTGTTTTCTGGTACTGATCTTAATCCTCTACTTCTGTAGTTACTGGGACCAGCAGATAAATTGATGTTAAGACTTCTACTGATAATTCGGCATCTGTTTTCTCCTCTCTTTCTCCTTGCCCTCATCCCCCTTTCCCTCCTTTAAAGCGATGTATTTTATTGACTGTTTTGGCAGACCTCAGTGTCTTTGTTGTTGTGTTGTTTGTTTATGCAGCCTAACCATTATTTATCTGTTGGACCTTGGTGGTGCGGGTCCTTTCTTTAAATCCATGCTTATCTTAAAATCTGGCCTGGCCAGGGTCTGATGTTGATGGTTGTGCTACTTGCAATTTCTCCTATGCTTCTAGTATCTGTTCATCATTTCCAGAAGTTCTTGGGTCACTTATCTGAGTCTGAGTCTGAGATTCAACCTGGATAAAGCTCAAATCCACTAAACTTTGGGAGACAGTTTGTGCCTACATTTTGTGCCAAATTGAACAATTTTATCTCCCTCTGTAGTTGGTTGAAAAATGGTTTACAAGTCTCTAGACCAACTCCGTGTTTTCCTAATATGCTTTCCTAAATCTTTCTTCATTGGCTACAACACGACTTTGAACCCTTGAACAATTTAGCTTTGGTGTCCTAAATATAGGTATCGAGCTGGGGACAATGGATTCCACCTTTACCATATACTCTCATATTTTTATATCTCTATTTGTCACCTCCGGTAGCTACTGGAGTCCCCTCCTCCCAAAATTTATGTCTGTCCAAATATTGTCTTTCCAGTGATTTAATCATTGTTTTGTTTAATATTTTTGTCCTTTTTGTTGTTGTTGTTGTTTTGGGGTTTTTGGTTTGGTTTGGTTTTTTTGTTCCTTCCTTTAGTTTCTGTTCAGTCTTCTTGAAATTACTTTGTTCCATTACTTGTTTGTTGAAGGCTTCTGGTAATTTCTCACTGTGTTTTGAATTGCTTTCTTAAATATTATTTATCTGCTCTGCAGTAAAACCTCTGTTATCACAAAATGAAGTCTTGAAGTGTTTTCCAGTCATAAACACAAGGGTCTTCTAGTATATCAAAATTACATTTGGCCTTGTTTGGGGTAGAGAAAAGAAAAAAGTATCAAAGTTTTCTTTAGATATTAATTAACTTTTTTTACATAAGTAATTTCAGTCACTGCTGCTATTTCAGATTTCAGCAGTTAACCATATATGAATTTTAGCACAAGTGATGATCATGACATTTTTATTCTTTTTTTTTATTTCTTTGTGTGATAACTGAATCAGGCACCACTATTTCAGAAGGAGTCTCCCACAGATCTCACTCCATTTGCAGCAATCTTTTTAGACTGTACAGATAGGGCTGTTCATGCAGAAAGAGGGATAAAGAGAAGGGATTTTTTTCCCCTCTATTTTCTGGCCTAAATAAAAATCTGTCTCAAACACAATAGAAGGGGGAAAAAAACCCATAACCCTTCTGGGCTTATATTTAATTTGTCTTGGATGAACTTTATAGAAGTTTTTATGCTGCTGAATTGCACATTTAAAAATATAATCGTTTCTACATTTACAGCTGAATATATTGCTACTTGCTGGAAAAGAGCCCAGATGATTGAAGTGAGCAAATTAAGTTGTGATTTGCTATTACCTATACTTTCATTTCTATTTCAGTTAAAAGCATAATATTACAGTTCCATGTTAAGGTTCTAAATTTTAGATCAAGTCATGGGAATGCATGAATTATATCCACATACATGGTTGAAAAAGACACCAGAACTGTTTTTTCAAGCATTAAAAGCCTATCTTTGTTAAAGTTTACATATGCTAGAAACTGCAACAAAGTTAAATTCTGCAGACACACTCCGGACAGAAAATTACTCAAATGTTCTCCATCCTGTCCACTTTGGAAATAACTAATTTCAAACACATAAGTAGATGTGGTTTCTTGTATTTCAAAATACTTTTGAATGCCCAGATGTTGATGAAACAAGAAATTTATAGGGAGGAAAAAAATGAAAAAAGAGAGAGAAAGAGATTACATCAAAAGAAACATTTAAAAATCATACACAGGAAGTTATTCAATTTTCCAAATTCATTTTATTTATTCATTTCATTAGATTCTGGAAATTTACCCGTTGAGAACAGATAAAATTTCATGGTTTCTCTGCTAGACACAAGAAGCAGCATTTATGTGTCTCTGCTATTAATTTCACTGAAGCCATTTTGCACATGCAATGTATCTGACCAAATGTTTTCCCAGGCATAGCCCCTTTCTGATGCAGTCCATTTGAAGCACTATGCTATCAAACCTTCGTATTTACTTTAGAAAGTCCTTAGGAAAAAAAGCAATTCATGACCTAGCTATTATTTTATGATACTTCCTGTACTGTCTGGAGTGATAATGTTACTCAATTTCAAAGCATTTTATACATGAGCTGGTGATTGCAGAAAATGTAATTTCTTTTTGATTCATGAGCACAAAAGTATGCATTTTTCTTATAGCCTTTCACACTGTTCTTTAGAGATGTGATAATTTTACTAAATTTTAGTTAACAATGCTTGGTTGGATATGGCCCTTCCATTTCCAAAATAACCTGGAAAGATGCACAGTTACGGATAGGTAATCTGCAAAGTGAATGCTGCTGCATTTTGTCAGTGACGAACCCCAGGGGACAGATCACCTGTGTTCTTCCTGGAGTACATTAACACAAGTTAAACTTGTCAAGGATTATTACCATTGAATATATTCCTACTTACTGGGAGAGAGGCCAAGGTGCTGAAAACCATAATAAGCATATTACTTGTTAATAGCTGATGTTTTTAAATTACAGAAATAAGAGGGGCCATTATGAAAGTTCCATTTCAAAGTCACCAATTTAAAGTTAGAACATGGGCATTTATGTCTGTATTTTGTCCATATACAAACGGCTGTGAATATACTGGAATGGACACAAAGAAGAATTGGAATGCGATATCCAGGAGGTAGTGGAGTCACCATCCCTGGAGCAGTTCAAGGAATGACTGGGAATGGCACTCAGTGCCATGCTCTGGTTGATAAGGTTGGACTTGATGATCTTGGAGGTTTTTTCCAACCTAAATTATGCCATGATTCTGTGTTACAAGACAGATGATGCACCTCTAAGCATTTACCTTCTAAGCCCTTTCTGATGAAGACACTTTACGAGAAAGAATTTCCCTAAAGCCCAAGTTATTTGATGTCTTACAATGGGGACTTAACAACAGGCTCTTATATAAAAAAGTAAATTCATGGTGCCACATTTAGCTTCATATCCTCCCCATAACTTTGCAAAAACAATAACTACGAAATATTGTTGTGATTTCTGAGGAAATCTTGTACAAGATATAATAATTCATAATAGATGCTTGAATTACTCAATTATTATGTAATCAAGAGTCAATAACATAGTATAATGGATGATGAATTACAGTTTAATTACTGGGAACACTTCTCTTCAAACTCCAAGAGTTTTGGATTCAAGACTATAAGAAATAGTATTCAAAATAACAGAAATATACATTTACAACTTTTGCTGCCCTAATTGCTATAAATATCTCTATTATATAATAAATGTATATAAAATTACATAAAGTATAGAAAATTGATAAAACATATATTTATTTGGTTTAACGAGGGTTAAACTGATGCAAGATTTTAGGAGAAACTGATTTTGTTTTTCTCCTAAAATACCTAAACTGCAATATTAATGGCTAAACAGAGCATGGCTTCAGACACCAGATGTGTCTGAAAAGAGCTGAAAACATCAGTAGGTGTAGGTCTCACTGGTGGGTCTCACAGAGAGTAAAATGTTCTTATTGCATCTTCATTGTATGTATCTTACTCTCGCAAATGAATCTTCAAGCACTGATGTGTTCAGATACTCTTAGGCATTCAGAGATGACACAAAATATCTTGGCATACTGTCAATTCTCCACCCTCTCTTTCCAGCTGAAGCTGTCATCACTTTGGCTTCCTCTCATCTTCTTTGGCTCTGGGGATGGAGCAGCTCCTGGACAGCTGGCAAGGGCTGTGCTGAGTGTGAATAGAGGGCAACCAGGTTCCTGGCAGCCTTTTCTTCTCTTACTGTGAATGCTTTTTGCTATGTCCAGCTGCCAATTTTCCAAAATGCTCAGAAATATAACAACATTTTAAATTTATGTTCTGTAGAGAGAAAACCATCAGTGAATGAATAAACCATGATATGAAATTGATGAATAGAAACGCACGACATTTTGGTTCAGAGGTATTCCTGGGCAGGATATTCAAACAGAGGCTACAAGGAGGTGTCTCTCCACTGAATAAAGAGGGAAGCTTATGCAAACCAAGAGTAGAAACGTGGTTATGGAGATATAGTAGTTGGAGATCACTTACAAAAGAATTATCCTCCAAAAGCAACCAGGGCTATGCAACACAGACCGCACTAATGGAAAAATTTCCATTCACAGTTTGCTGAATGAAGAAATGAGATAGAGATCTGATTTTTTTTGTCTCTATTTTGTCTCTGTAGTACATATTTGATTGTATATGTGTACATAGGTTGCTTTGTAAATGGTCATAAAGGTACTTCCTTGAGTAAAGGGATATGAACTACCCTCCAAAACAAGACTGAACTGTATCTACTTTCACAGGATTTGTCAGGAGTGACTTCAGAGAGCCTCAGCTTGATAGAGCTTTGCTCAGTACTCTGGAAGAAACTGTTTATTGCTAATGCTCTAGTCAAGTGACCTCATCATCACCAAAATGAAAATGGTGTTCCTTTTTAACAGGACACAAGTTAAACTGAAGCTTAAAACACATCAAGTGCTTATTATTCCTACTTACCAATCAAAAGAGCTGTTGCAAACAGAAAATGCTGACTTCACTTTATCAACTGAGATTTTTCTTCATACATGAAAACTGAGAAATCCCAGTTCTTTAAATTACCAAATCTGCACATGCTTTATATTTCACTAAAATTTCTGTGTTGATAATGCCTCTTGAGAATACCCTCAGTAGTATTTCCAGGTAAAATTTCTTACTTCTCTTGCCAAAAAAACTGTGAAAGGGGTGGAATCAGCTACTTATGAATAAATTAGACCATATAGTTAAACAAGTAGTCCATCACCAGGTTGGTAGCTACCTCCTTTCATCAACTTTTATATGGATGAATTGTTGTCATGTGTCTTTCCTGGGAGATGAAAGCAGTGCTGCTAAAGGTACAACCAGTCTTCCAGTAGTGAGGAGCTGAGGCTGAAAATGGAAAGAAATACTATGTCTAGAAAGGAAAGTCACACTGGGTTTGCCTCAAATCAGAATTTCTGATTCCTGCCTTTGTGTGGCACAGAGAAGTGGTGTTGTGGAGGATTGATCTGTTCAGGAGATAGCCATCTGGAGTCATGAGAGTATTTTTAAACAAAAGCAGAGTATCAATTTCTGAATGCAAAGAGTGTACTACTAATCCTGCAATCCTGCGAGAAGCTCTGAGCTACTACTAAGCTTTACAGAAGCCTCCCTTTTAGCGACATTTTGAAATATCATGTATTAGAAGACCTTTTGTTTAACCAGTTCATGGGATAAAAATTGTATTCAACCAAAGTGATGAAGAAAACACTTCAAGAAAATTATTTCTTGAGAGGAAATAATTGAAACTGTTTCAAGGACAGAAGTACACACTGTGTACAAATATTTGACTGGTAAGGTGGACGTATCTTTTGTACTTTTCAGAGTGAATTGCCTTTACCAGTATTTGCTGCAGGCTAAGCTGGCAGTTACTCAAACAAAAAGAACTGTGAATCATTGGGGTAAGCAGGGAGATAGTGATGCCACTTCTGATGTTTTTTCATAGATCTTTACTTGCAGGCTGCTGTAGTGTAAGGGACATACTGCTGATTTGTTATGCTCTTACAGTCTGAAAAAATATTTTCCATGACTAATAAAACAGGTGTTACCAAAAGTAAAAGATTTAGCAGGAGCATGATGTTTCCAGTTGTTACAAACCAGTTTAAATGCAGAAGAGGAAAGAAAACTGAATCTCTGTGAATAAAACGGACAGAACCCAGAAAGGTTCAAAATATACCCCAAAACTTGATCCAAACCAAATGAGGTGAGATGTTAGTGCCAATAAAAAGTGATACATCTTATTTAATAGTAAAAGAGGCAAAGAGAGAGAGAGAGGGAGAGAAAGAGAAAGAAAGCGAGAGAAAAAAAGAAAGTGAGAGAGAAAGGAAAGAAAGAAAAAGAAAGAGGGACTGAGACACGGACCCAGACCGGCAGGGAATCTGAATCAATTATTCAAAAGAAACGAGCTGGGTTTATACACTTTCCCAAGGCACAGTCTTTCCTTTCCTGGTAATTCTCACTACGTGACCTATCCCGTGTTGCCACGTCAGCAGCACGCCCTCTGAATGCCCTCCTATGGGGTGATCAGGCGCTGTTCGCCCGTCTGTCAGCTCCCGGCAGGCTCCTCTCCGCAGGGCTGTGCCAGGTGGCACCTCCTCCCCACAGGGTCTGGCGGAGACAGGCCGCTCTGTGCCGCCGTGTGCTCCTTTGTGCTGCCATGCGCTCCTGCAGGTGTGTCCCACAGCTCAACTCCATCCCATCTCTTTCCACAAGGAGAGAAAGAAAAAGACGAACGAAAGAAAGACAGAAAAAAAGAAAAAGAGGTGTGTGTGGGTAGGGGAACAGGGAGAGAGTGACAGGGGTTAGGTAGAAACATATCACCCTTCTGAGGGTCCCAGCGATGTCTCGCGACTTCCCCTCTGTGATAAATAGGTAAAAGATAAATGTTGACTTTCACATATATGAATTTAACATTTACAAAAGATAGTATGTTATGTAGAAGTAGAGTTAAAGTAGAATATAGTTAAGTAGAGACAAAATTAAGTTGAATTGTAACTTTGGGATAGTTGTAAATGTAGTTATGAACACATGGTAATAAATGTCTAAGTTGATAAATCACAGAACCAGAGGCCAGAACATCTTTAAGAAACAAAGAAGACAAACTACGTGCATCCCAGGCAGTCTGTTATCTAATCAGAACTCACGAGTCTGTTATCTCCTCGGAACGCACACCTCCCGGAGAAACTACCAGCTACAAATTAAGTTGGAACTGGGGAGGCGCCGGAGGGGGATTTCTGCTCTCATTTCTAAGGTGGACCCCAAGACCTGAAGCGGCCTCTCATTGGCGGGAGGGGACAGGGAGTGCGAAGGGGGAGTTGAATGAAGTGCAAAATTACCTTTGGGCTTAATGAATATGTAACAGTTTGAAAGGTACTTAAGTTTACAGCAACATGAATGGAACCGCACCTCTGGCAATATGGCCAAGCGCCCAGCGCTCTTTGCCTTTATTCCACTAATAAATGTTCAATACTTTGCTGCTGAAATTTCAGCTCGTGAATTCATTTATTTCAATTAATTCATTTCTTTCACCCTCCATCTGGTCCTCTGGGTGGTGAGGGTACCCCATCGCCAAAAAGTATAGAATCCAGTGGATTAATATACGTTTGGGCCAGGTGGGAGTGCCCAGGTGCCTCCCCTAAGGGGGCTAGGTTTCACACTGTCCCCTGCAACACTGTGGATCTGTTGCATCATGTTACAGTGCTCAGGTGCAAGGTCTGGGGACCCCTTTGGGGGGACTTTTGACAGGCCATGACACCCCCTCTGCTGTGGATAAGCTTTTCCCAGGGTTAAGGGCCCCACAGCTGGGCTCCTCTGCAGAGCAGAGGATGGGGTTTCACTGCCTCTCACCAGAGGCTTTTTACCACACACCCAAAGCCTCTCCTCTCCCCACCCTTCGGTGTGAGGGTCTGTTCGAGCCTGGCAGCTGATAGCCCCAGGGCTGTGGTCTCCGTTCTGAAGGTGCTAAGCTTGATCTCTCTGTGAGTGTATTCTTCCCCCAGCCCAGACCTGAGTTATTTTATCTTACCTCCATAAACGTGCAGTCCAGGGCCTTAGTGAGGGCGTGGTGGTCTTCCCTGCAGCTTTTATAGTTTTGCTATAATAGGCAAAAGTCCTTCATGAAGATGTTTAAGCCATAAATTATAACATTTCAGTCTCTGACACAAGTGTACCTCTAAAAGCTTTTATAAGTGTTTGGGAGACTGTCATAAAGGGTCTTAAATACTGGCAAGTGTAGTTATAAGAAAAAATTCTACTGGAATAAATTTAAAGATTCTAAGAAAAAAAGTACAACTTTATTGTCGTAGTTGATAATTTAATCTGAACAGAAATACTAAACTTTTCCATTCCTATCTTTGTAGTGTGTGTCTCAGTCAAATATTTACTTAATTTTTAAAAAATACTTAATTTTTTTTTTTTAGAAAGGAATATAATTTTGGTTCTGTCCTGGGGTGACATTTTGATATGAAATATGTATCCCATTTCGTCTGCTCTGGAGGCTGGCTCTGGTGCCTTTAAACTGAGCCTGCGAGAGGGAAGAAAAAAACTGAGATCCTTTTGTTTTAAAAAAACAAAGTTGGTGTTCAAGGACAGACAGGCTACTGGGGATATACTCGGCAGCAGTGGGGAATGGAGTACGCTTGCTTTCCAACCTGCTTTCGACTCTTTTCTCTGGAGAGTTTTCCTGGGATTTTTTTTGGAATTTTTTCCTCTCTTCTTCTCTTTGGGACGGTTGCACAACATTGGAGCACACTGGGACACTTTTCTTCCCAGGCCCCAGTAGGGGCCTTCCCCCGACAGCCCTGAGGAGGAGGATATAGACACTAACACCTACACCGGACTCTGAAATCTTTCCAGGTTTCTCTCCACAGTGAGNTTTCCTGGGATTTTTTGGAATTTTTTCCTCTCTTCTTCTTCTCTTCGGGATGGTTTCACAACATCGGAGCACACTGGGAGACTTTTCTTCCCAGGCCCCAGTAGGGGCCTTCCCCCGACAGCCCTGAGGAGGAGGATATAGACACTAACACCTACACCGGACTCTGAAATCTTTCCAGGTTTCTCTCCACAGTGAGAGATTTTATTATTTAGCATTATTATCCTTTTCTGTGTGTTCTGTTAAATAAATATTTTTTATCTCTTTCACTTTCCTCCGAGGAAAAATAATCTTTTTTTTTTTCCGAACCTGGTAGGGGGAGGGCTGGTGGCAACCTGGTTTTTTTCCCTCAGGAGATATTTTCTTCAAAAATTTGGCCAAACTGGCACAGGTTCAAAGCACAAAAGTCAGATCTGTAACATTACTGCTTTATCTCTCCAAAATATATAAATTTGCTCTGAATATATTTGTTTATTATCTGTTTCTGTGTTTTGGAAACTTGGTAATATCATTTAATAAATTAATTGTTGAGTTTGGAAATGCATGAGTCACTCTCTTGGAGAGGTTTAAAATACCTTGAGAAAAATGTTACAATCTGTTTTTGTTACGCTCTTAAGTGAAGAAAAATGCTGAAACAGGAACATACATAAGAGCAAAATGCTAGTCTTAGGGTGTATTAAAATACACCTCCATATTAAAAAAAAAAAAAAAAAGGAAACAAAAAAATTAAAAAGAGCAAGGGAAAGGCCAAGCATTCTTCTAACTGAACTTTGAACTCGGTACACAGTTTGATTCTTACTGAGTGGAAAAATATTTACTAATATCATTAATTTACTTTGCAGGTCCATTTCATACAGTCTAGACAGAAGAATATAATGGATTCAAGTCCACCAGATCAAAAGCTGGGGTATCACCAACTGGGGAAGAACCCCTTCAGCAAAACCTGACAAGTAAGTTTAGATCTCTTGTGTATGTAAACGCCCCATTTCTCTGTCATAAATCACAGGTTGGAGGCCTTTTTCGAAGTCTTTGCTCAGATGCACATTATCCTCAAATCTGAGGAAAGGTATGACATGAATGATCCATTTATCTAAATAGCTCAGACTATTTTAAAGTACTTGATGTGCTGTTGTAAGTTTGGGCCCTGCTGAGCAGACAGTCCCTGTGCCAACCAGCACTGTGACCTCTATAGCACACCAGCAAGATAAATACAGAGGTGGTGTCCTGTTATCTTCTTGGCAAAACCCAAATTTATTCTTCTACGCCTGGAGACTTCACAGTGATTGGAGGGAATGGCTGAGGGAGAATGCTCTCAGGATTGAGGTGCCATTTCCTGTGGCTTTTGTTGTTCTTGAAGGGGCAAATACCCTTTTAAAATGCTAAACCAAGATCCTAAGAAATAAACACAGGGTTTTGTCAGAATTTTATAGCTCTGTATGCACTTGCAATGGAGTGTAAGCACATAGTTACCCGAGATCAAGGGCTGCATAATAAATCTGGTGTTAGACTTGCCCTTCCTCCACAGAGTTACAGAAATTGCAGCCTGTCAGGTCCTTTCAAATAATTTTACAGCATAACGTTTCGGTCAACATTTGGCTGCAGACAAGTTGTTAAAATAAAGCAATAAAGCATAGCAATCATAAAACAAGAAAGCTATATTAAAAAAATCCCCAACCAAACAAAACAGAGTAAGGATAGCTGAGGTGCAAAATGGTTGAGTTCTAATGCAAGAGTTTTTTAGGGTGGTGCTTCAAATTTATCCACAGTCCCTGTTTGGAATTTATTCCTTTACTAAGTGCTGTTTTCCGTCACTCTCCTACCACAAACCCTAGCAATAAAAAGAGGGGGAAAAAAGGCAGGAGAAAATAGATTGCTTTTCAGTGGAAATGTACACATCATTTTCATGCAAATGTACCTTCTCTGTGCATATTTGATGAGCTATTTCACTCACAAAAGATTTTTCCACTAATTGTTGTATCTGCCACTTACAAAATCTGTTTGCTAAATTACAAAGTCAGCCTTCACTGTGGGTGTACTGCCAGCCACTTCTTTCACAAAAGATTTTTAGTCTAATTGTTTCATCTGCTGCTTGCTAAATCTGCTTGATAAATTATACCTTTCACTGAACTTCCACCAAGACCTTTTCAGGAAGTCATTAGTAGTTACTGACATACAGAATAGATTATACATCTTGGATTGTGTGAGGGAATCTGAAAGACAGATGGACAAACAGTGGACCAGACAGAAAGACTGCATCATAACCAGGTGTAGGATTTTATATGGAAAATGTTGTATTTCATTGAATATTGTTTTAGAAAAATGTGCTTGGTGTTCCCTAAGAATAATATAGGACTCAGCATGAAATGACCAGCAGGAGGTGATTCTGCCGCTCTACTCTGACCTCACGAGACCCCACCTTGGTTCTGCATCCAGCACTGGGACCCCCAGCATAAGAAGAATGAGGACCTGTTGGAATGAGTCCAGAGCAGGGACATGAAGATGATCAGAGGGCTGGAGGACCTTTTCTGTGAGAGAGGCTGAGAGAATTGGGGTTGTTCAGGCTGGAGAAGCAAAGGCTTCAAGGAGACCTTCTAGAAGCCTTCCAGTACATAAAAGAGCCCAAAAGAAAGATGGGGAGGGACTATTTTCAGGGGCATGTCATGACAGGACAAGAGGGAATGTCTTTAAATGGAAAGAGGATGTGTTCAGATTAGATATTAGGAAGAAATTCTTTACTGTGGGAGTGGTGAGACACTGGACAAGGTTTCCCCAGAGAAACTGTGGATGCTCCATCCCTGGAGGTACTCCAGGCCAGGCTGAATGTGGCTTTGAGCAACCTGATCTAGTAGAAGGTATCTGCAGATGCCCAGGTCGTACTCTAAGGCTGTATCACGTGTTTGAATCATCTGGCCTGTTCTTAAAGAATCCTCAACAAATAATTCCTGCACATCTAGGATTTTGTCTTTCCTTGTTTTCTAAACTGAATGCACTCATAGCAAATAATAACTCTTGATAGTTAAAAATAAAGAGTGCTTACCTGGCCTGCACATCTCCCTTCATTTACATCCTCACACCAAAGTTACACTGTGCAATAATTTTCCTTTCTGAATAGATTTCTTTTCAAATTAGAAAAATCAACTCTTTAGGCTGTCAGTACTGCAATAATGCTAATAAAATGCTGCAGAGGTCAGGTTTCAGAAGAGCATCCTGCAAATGAATACTAAGCTGACATTTCTGTTCCTTTCAGAGGCAGCTTTAATACATCAATGAAGAAAATATTTATATGCAAGCACGTGTGCATAGATCAATGAAGGTGCCTTACATTACACCAGACACTAGTTAGTTTATCAGACCAGCTCCAATAACTGTTAAATCTTTTTGTTTGTTTGTTTTAATGCGAAGTGGGACATATCTTTCATGTAGTACCATAAAATATAAAAAAATGGTTGAGGAGACAGAAAGAGATCAATCATGGAACTACAACCAGTGTCAGTGGTTATAGTTAAATCATTTTTGTATGTGTTCACATTATTCGTTGTGGGCATGTCTTGTACTTTCATCTTGATGTATAGGATTCTGTCTGCAAATCTAGACTATAGAATATCTGATTCTAAAATATTTCACCACTGAAGAACTTGTAGTGAAATTATTAATTGCTTGGGGGAGAAAATTGTTGTTCAATTAGCCTAGAGGTGCGTGGAAAGAGCACAGTGGATGACTTAAATAGCTCAGATTACAGAAATGTTGCATCAGTAGAAGACTATTGTAGCGGGTTTGGTTCGTTAACCGGGCAGAAACACCAATTAAAATGTAGTGGTTTAGTTCGCATCTCTTACTTTCTGTGAGATAGGAGATTTGAAGAAATGCAAAGCAGGCTCAAACTTAAAGAATATGAAAGAAAGTTTATTACTAACAGAGTTAAGAGTAAAATGAAATAAGAGATTAAGACAAAAACCCCTTTTTCCTCCAGCACCCCCCCCCTACTTCCTCCAGCACAAATAATAACAAAACATGGGATTTTGGTCAGCATTCACAATTCTTAAAAGTCTCTCTCTGTTAATTTGAGGAAATAGAGGTCTCTTTTACGTCACATGGTTTTTCCCAAACTGCACCAGCTAACAGCCTTGTTTCTCTCACAGGCTGCACACTGAATTCTCATCCCCCCCTTATCTTTAAATGGATTAAAGAGGGAAAAAACAGTTTGATATTACAGTCTATACCACGGTCTGTAAAAAGCAGGTTCAGTCTATGCGCGGGAAAGCGCAACTCCGCCCTCTCTTCCCCGCCGCCATCTTTCAGCTTCACTCACTTTCTCCTTCTCTCTGACCCTGAAGACGCCATGATGAGGAACAATCGTCTTTTTCTCGGGCTTTGCGATGGAGAAAAGCTCACTCCACTTACGCTGCTCGCACATCATGTTATTTTACAGTTCAGTATAGGCTGAGTTGGTTGTAGGAACGCTCCGTCAGCTCCCGCCGCCTCCTCACGGCCATGTAGGGGGGTTCCTCAGCAGTTGCTTCAGACGGTCTCGGCTCTGCAGCAATGGCTGCCGCCCACGGCTCCGAGGGGACTCTCCCGGAGCCGGGGCCCGTGCCAGCCGGGGCCGGGCCCATGCTCGCCGGGGCCAGGGGAGGGGAGGCTCGGGGCCGCTACGAAGAGCCCCGGCCAAATTCCCCCTCCCTCTCCCCGCCAGGAAGTTCAAACCGAAAAAAGGGACACTTCCTGTGTCTCCACTGGCTTAAATATGTAAATTTCGAGAAGTGTGACTGGTCAAGAGATCCGTCCATCAAATTTAGGGTCAACCCACGACAACTATGTTTTCAGGTACATCTAAAAATGCATTTCTTCCTCTAAAAATACTGTTGTCAAATCCACATTTAATTAAAAAACCCAGAACCAAAACCGCCTACTGCCATACACACAGAATATCAACTACCCTGAATACTTAGAGCACTGATTTAATCTCAGGCTTGTGAATGTAATTGGACAGACTTGATTGTATTCCTTCAGTGAAATTCCTTATCTATTGCTATTTGTCAGTCTTTTATTCTAAGTGTTAACTGTGTTCTATTTATTTTAGGTTTGAGGGTTTTTTTGTCATTTTTGCTCTCACTTGTGTGAGAACTCTTGTGAACGGCAGACCATTCCTCGCGCAAATTTTGACATTGCTTGTTTTGACTTCACTTAATACTCATCTCTGATGGAATTTGACAGTATTGTTTTTCAGCATTTCATGAGAACAGGAGTAGGTTTCCTACTACAGGGAGTAGGTTCAAGATTTATAATTATGCAGTAAAGAGAGGTTCAGTTTCTGGTGTTGTGACCCTGTTGAAAATGATGGTAGCCTTATATTAATGAATTTTGGGGCTAAGTTTTCAACTAAAGCTACAAAAAACCAAAAAAAAAAAGTGAAAGAAACTCAGATTAAATTGTTTTAAAGTGCCAACTGTATGGTTTATGATGGGTTAATCACAGGTTTGGGATTAGGATTGTCATAGAATAGCTGAGGTGATTTATTTGTAGGAAAGAACTATAATATAAGGAGATTTGCAAGTTGACAATTAAAATGTCCTGACATTCTCTTTATTTATTGTCTGCAGTTGATGGCTAATGAAGCAGCTGTGGTTTTTAGACTGGGAGGGATGCAGGAGGAAGAACTAAATATAGCTCCGTTTGTGTCTTGAGTAGCTCTGCGGTACCAAAGAGGCACCATCTGTAATACAGGCTTTAAGAGATCCTGTGTTTTTTGGTTTTATTTACTTACGCTACATGGATGAGGGTTCCCCTGTTCCAGGCACTGTAAAAGTGAAGGACCTAAATAATTCTGGAATACATGATAAATTTGATACTATTACATTAAATTTTTAAGTCATGATAATGTCCTGTAACTTCTGTGGTAACAAGATGCTATTCTTTTGAAGAAAGAAGATATTAGATATTGTTTTTAACATTTACTAAGTAATGCATGAAATTAAATTTCCCGCTAATAGAATTTTTCACTATCAGTAGACCACAAGAATGAACATTTTAAACATGAAACGAAGTATTGAGACTAAACAAATTTGAAAAGAAGTGAAAGTAAGGAGACCTATTCTTTGCTGCAGTCTCAAAAGATCTTTTTAGACAATTTAACTTGTTTAAAGAAACAGTAAGACCAAACATATGGTGCTTGTGAAGCAGACTTTTATATAAGGATGAATTAAGAATTGAAACTTTATTTATTTATTTATTTGTTTGTTTTCCTTTGCAGACATGAGCTTGGTTTATGATTTATGTATATTTTGCTTTGATATGACTGCAAAAACATAGTGAAATTTATATACAGCTTCTTCCGGGTGTTTTAATTTAATCATCTTTCCAATTACTACTTACATGAATAATTCAAACACTGGGAGTGGAGGAAAAAAGAGATTGTAGTGCATATATTTTCTATAGACTGTAAAAAAGGACTTTTACTATTGTATATAGTAGTTTAAATTAAATATACAGCAATTACATTCTGTGTTAAGGATGCTCTTAAACTTTGCTTTGATGAGATAAGAGATCACAGTGGTTAAAACCTCGCTTGACCTTGGAAGCTGCCCTTTGCTTTGAGTCTGTGGTCTGACCTTGGTCAAATTGAGTACAAGGGTGCTTCATTTTCTAAGTAAAGGCATGGAGCTTTCAATATCTGCGCACAGCTTTTGCGAGTAAAATTGGAAAGTTCCTTAATATTTTGTCTCTGACCTTGCCATTTGTGGATGTTCTTGTGTCTTGTTCATGGTTGAGTAGCAAGTGTCTACTTTACATTTAAACCATGTTGAAAGCCATAAATTCTGACTGAAAATAAATCTGTTACCTTATGCTTGGAGGAACCCAATCTGATATCTGCGCTTGATACACCTGTCATAAGTCAGCACACCTTCCCTGCTGTGGGTATTATTCTGCTTCAAAGATGTAGCTGAAACATATGAAGACCATTTTTGTTTCAGATCATTTCCCAAGTGCTTTCAACACATAGTTACAAGGTAACTCACCTTCATTTTCTTCTTATCCATGTTTCGCTTTTTCGAAGGGAAAGAAGAATACATGGAATGATTCTAGAGGCTCTTTATGTATTTTATCTACTGTAAAGTACATTCAAAATCTTTAGAGTGGCTGCTGAAATGCAGATTCTCCTCCCAAAGATGTAGAGTCATTTTCTCTTCTGCTTTTGTCTTAAGAGAACTGAACTAAAGGTTTTTGTGCTCTTGTTGACATTTGTGATTCCACTGTAAATTCTGCAAGATTTGCTATTAAAAAAATACGAGCTCCTAAAGGTGTGATTGCATCAGCTATATATAAATATATATAAAATAAAATAAATTATTAAAAATATCATTTCTATGTAAAAAAACCATTAAAGCATGTGCATGAAGGCCTTCAGTTTTATCTCCTAGACTGAAATGGTTGCAAAGTAATTATCAGGGACACACACTTGGGAAACATTCTTTAATCAAGGAGTTTTGATTAGTCTAATCACTCCTCTACAATGACTATGCAAATGCTAATTCTGGTGGTGTTGCTTAATTTGAAACCGTAGGTTTCCTTATTAAGTAACACAAAAAAGTTAGTGGTGTTAATAACGCTGTTGTGGCTGCAGCATGAAATCTACAAAATTAAAATGAGGGGAACATAAAATAGCAAAATACTTCCCGAATAAAAACATTATTTCAGCATTTGGCCAGGGCTAAAATATGTTTTCCACTGCTAGCAGATGCCTGAACAAAGCTGTTCCTGGTTTGATTTTCTATTCTAGGAGAAATTAATCTTTTTATAGACTAATCACTTACAGTTGTTTTGGGGGGAAAAAGCATTTTCTGTGTGCAGCCATTCCAATTTAAGATGCTTTTAATAGAAATCTGTGTCAGCAAAATTACTGTTCTTAATGATTTTTCTATTATATTTCTGCTTGAATTGCTGTTGATTAGGCAAGTTTGAAGTTACAGCTTAATCCTTAAAAGTATTTGTACAGCCATAGAAGTGCATTCAGGGTTCATAGTAAGGCCTTAAGACATATTCTTGCACCAGCAAAAATCCACTTTTTCATAGGACTCCTTTTGAGAGCAGAGACCTTCATTCTCAGGGTTTTTCTTTGACATGTGAGATTTTGGGGCTGGGGTTTTATTTTCTCAGAGATACTGTCACTGAAAACAGATTAAAAAGCTAGTAAAACTAAAGCATCAAACTACCTCTGAAATGGAGACATTTTTACCATTCTCTCAGCATAAACAAACAATCAAAAAATACAATTGTGTAGAAAAGGTACTGGAAATTCCTATGGAATATGCCTGAATCAATTAAGAATCCCAGTTATGTTTCCCAGTATCATCAGTTTGAGAGGAATCATGTTTTTATGCAAAGGTGTATTTGCAGATTTTCTTGACTTACTAAGTAGGGGAAGGAAGTTTATGCACACAGGTTGGCAGGATGAGGGTTGCTTTTGTAGTGTAGTTGTGATAGTTGCTATTACATTATTCAACTAAACCAAATAACATTGATGTTATACAAATTATTTATAGAAGAGATTAAAAATATGAGTTTCATTTGGGCATATCTGTCTTTTGATAATGTCAGTATCATTTCATATTTGTCTTCTAATTTTAATAAAAAGTTGAAGGGTTTTTTTTGAACATGTGACATGTATTTTGTAATTTTTAAAAATGGTTGAAGTCTTGTGTTTGGACCTGTTGTTACATCCATGTGAGCATAATTCCTTGCTGTAGCTGAAATTCAGGTATCCTGTACTCTGACTCATATTTAGAGGATACACTGGAAGTGGAATCTTGCTGCTTTTTTATCACTTCTTTCCAATTTGTAACAACTGGCTCTCACTTATAACTTTCTTCTTTAAAACTTCTTTTTTTTAATATCCTGCTATTTTTATATGGTATCTAAATATCTTACAGATATTTAAGGACCTAAATAATAAAAGTACTCTCTTTTAATTTTTTCAGAGAATGAGCTTCTGAAAATCCATAGTTCACTGAATCTTTGAATACTTTGAGATCTTAGTTTTTTACATGTGTTTTACAAGGTTTTGGACCTTTTCTTTGTGAATGTCATTTTCTTTGTGAACTTAGAGATATGTCTTCTGTTCCTTTAAAATTAATATTCATCAATGTTTGTATGTGTCGTGGCTTGACACTGGCCAAACGCCGGGCACCCATGAAAGTCACTCACTCATCCTCCCCTGCCACAGCTGGGCAGAGAAGAGGAAAAATGAACAAAGGGTCATGAGTCGAGAGAAGGACTGGGAGAAAACACTCCAAGGGCAAAACAGGCTCAGCTTAGAAGTACAAAGTGAATTTATTACTAACAAAATCAGAGGAGGATAATGAGAAGTAAAATAAGCCCTTAAAACACCTTTTCTTCCCCCAACCCCTCCCTCCTTCCCACCGACAGCACAGGGGACAGGACATGGGGGTTTTGGTCAGTTCGTCCCCCAAGGTTTTCTTCCACTGCTCAGGGAGAGGAGTTCTTCCCCTGCTATGCCGTGGGGTCCCTTCCCATGGGACAAGTTCTCTGTGAGCTTCTCCAGCCTGGTTCCAATCTCACAAGCAGCAGTTCTCCCAAAACTGCTGCTGGGTCACTGTTCCATGGGGTGCAGTCCTCCAAGGACTGGCTGCTCCAGCCTGGAAGCAGGGGCCCTCTCTCTCTACCAGGTCTCTCACTGGATCACAGCCTCCTCTGGCATGGGCACCTCCCCCACGGGCTGCAGGTGGATCTCTGCATCCCCTGTGGATCCCCATGGGCTGCAGGGGCACAGCTGCTTCACCATGGTCTCTTCACCACACCCTGCCGAGGAATCTCGGCTCTGGCGCCTGGAGCACCTCATCCCCCTGGTTCTCCACTGACCTTGGTGCCTCCATGTTGTTTCCCTCACACGTTCTCACCTCCTCCTCTTCTGCGGCTGGAAATAAAACTGTGCACCCCACTTTGTTTTGATTTTCTTCTTAAATATGTTACCACAGAGGCATTACCACCATCTCTAATTGGCCCAGCCTTGGCCAGCAGCATGTCCATCTTCAGAGCCATCAGGGATTGGCTCTGCCAGACATGGTGGAAGCTTCTAGCAGCTTCTCACAGAAGCCATCTCTGTGGCCCACCCCTGCTACCAAAAGCCAGGCAGAATCAACAAAGTACGCCATATGGGATTTGAGGGATTCTGTGGTTATTTATTCAGTAAGGTGTAAGACAGCAAGACAAAAATTTTGATAGTATTTCAAACGAAAATAATTTTTACTAAAAATATTTATGCACACAGCTGTTTTTACTTACAAGAGCAGCTCCGGAGATAAGCAGTTATACTTTCACTGTCCAAAAGACTGAAATACAGACTTCTTTAGGGTTAATGTTTTACAAAACACTCTGTGTAGTTTCAGGTATCAATATTTTTCATCCTCCCAGGAATCCGAAGACCAATGACTGACTCTTATCCTGTCTCAGCTAGTAATTGCACCATTTATATTTTCCAGGACAATTACAGAAAGTTATTGCTTCTTAATTCTTACAGACTATGCTCTGATATCTTTCTCAGGCCTTCTTGTTCTTAGAAATCATAAATAATATATTAGGTGGCAAAATCTTACAGGGATTGCATGACACAGCCATATCAGAGACAGTAAGTAAGAGATCTGTAAGCTGGATATAGCAGTTGTCCTGGTATAAAAATGCAGACAGCTCTTGTGATCCATGAGTAGCTTATCTGGGTTGAAAATTACCAGGGCTGTGGATGCAGAGCCAGGGAGGTGGTTCCATGGTGACCCTCAAGTGAGGCAGGATTTATTAACACAACTGCAGCACCGTGTATGCATAATTACATTTCTTCCAAGAGACACTCTTTAACCAGAATCATAAGCTGATAAGCTCTGAGCTCATTTCAAGCTTTTCCCCAGACTAACATCATCCAAACACTTTATAAACTTACTTTCTATAGTACAAATTGTTAATGATAATATTAGAACAAAAAAGCATTCTCTTGTAATGATAGTAAGAGAACAAAAAAAATCCTCTCAAGCACTTTAAACTAAGATTATTCATCACCTCTGGCTCAGTAGTAGGCCTCCCAGGATGGTGGGATTCATTACTTTAATATATAAGTCTAAGATAGTAACTATGGATGTCTTTTTAGTAGCAATGAGGAGGAGTAGAAATCTCTGGTAGAAGTACCAGACAGGCATATGGACAGCACCCACTGGTCTGTGCAAACCAGCTGTGATGACACAGGAAACTTGCAGTGACAGAGCTTAGGAGGACCAGGATCATGGCAGATGGCATTGCAGCCTGGAGACTTTTAAGACAGTAAGGCAAAAGCAAGGGCAAAACTCAAGTTGTTGATTTGGCTCTGACTGAAACTAAGCTCAAAACAGACAAAATTAGTTGAGTAGGGAGCTATTGCATGGTACCAGATCCTAAAGAGCTTGAACTAATTCAGAAAGAATTAGGACTTTTGCACACTTTTCCACACATTTGGAGTCCCCAGCACAGGAAGGACATGGAGCTGTTGGAGTCCAGACAGTGCCACCAAGATGATCAGAGGGGTGGAGCACCTCTTGTATGAGGAAAGACTGAGAGAATTGGGGTTGTTTAGCCTGGAGAAGAGAAGATGCAGGGGTGACCCAATTGTGGTCTTCCAGTATGTGAAGGGAGCCCACAAGAGGGATGGAGAGAAACTACTGACAAGAGCAGGTAGTGGCACAACAAGAAGGAATTGGCTTCAAACTTAAAAACAGCAGGTTTAGATCAAATATTAGAAAAAAATCTTTCCTGTGAGGGTGGTGAGACACTGGAACAGGTTTCCCATAGAAGTTGTGGATGCCCCATCCCTGGAAGTGTTCAAGGAAAGGTTGGATGGAGCTCTGAGCAGCCTGGTCTAGTGGAAAGTGTCCCTGCCCATGGCAGGGGGGTTGAAACTGGATCTCATTCAGCGCAAACCAGTCTATGTTGTGTGATTCCTGTGTGTGCTAACCAGGGAGGCATTAGGAACAAAGCCGCTTCAACATAGAGAAGCCATCAGCAGGTGTGATAAAGCCCTATATTCTCTGGTCTGGGGTCTTCAGGAGCAGAGCAAGAATTACCTATGCATCGCAGTGAGAAGGCCCATCCAGTAGGGTTCGTCATCTTTGTCACCATTCAGAGGAGCAAGTCTCGAAATGGAAAAGCCTGCAGTAAAATGAGGTTAAATAGATTCCCGCACATACTGTTGCAAGTAGCTATGGCCTCTGCACTTTGTGTAATCAGTGGTAGGTTTTTTTTCCACTTATGTGTTATATGGTGCATGCAAGTAAGCTAAAAATTTGCATCTGTACAGAGGTATTCACTGTGCTGAACTCAGCAGTTCCTTGAAGAACAGATGCTAAAACAATAAAGAAGCCTTATGCAAAAGCAGTGAATGGCAGGACCAGTGCTGAAATGTTTTGGGTTTCTTTTTTCTTGCAAGTTAAAGAGAGGAACAAAAGAAAGCAATTTTCCTCAATTCTTCTCATATAAAAGCATATTCTTACTGAAGTAATGTGTACCACCCTCAAATTTAAGAGAAACATTAAAAGGATCTGACCAGAATAAATACTATCCAGCAGAACTGAATTCCATGCTGGAGTGGTTTCTGGTAGAGCAAGGTGAAGTGTTTACAGACCCCATCTGAAAGTTACTGATGTGGAAATAGCACAGTGGATGAGTTAAGGAAGAAATTGGTTTGTAGAAGTAAGGGTTTGATTCTGGTTTCATTTATCCTGGTGTAAATTTGAGCTAGTTTGTTTAAGCTAGTTGAGTTACACCAGGGTGAGTATTTAATTTGAGGTGTTCAAGCAGGTCTCTGCTCCTTTTAATGTTGCCACATTTTCAGGCTTACACTGAAGTGAATCAAGGGACCTTTGTGGAATCAGAATCAGATCTACTGTATTAAATGACTGCTGGGAACTTGTTTGTGGAAATTAATTTACAATATTATGCAGAAAAACCATAAGGGTACATATTAATTATGAGTCATGCATGAAGATTTGGCTGAATAACTCCCGTTAACAATAATAAGAGTTGCAGAATTAATTTCCTTCTAGGTCCTGCTAAAAATTCACCCAAGGACATTGTATTCTGTACCTTCAGATTTAGATTCTCTTTATATTAGCAAATAAAAATTTCCTTATGCAGTCATTCCTGGAAGAGTCAATCCTCAATAGCAGTTTAATAAAAAAATAAAATTATTGTTATTAAATTACAGCTATATTGGCAGGTTTTGGTTTATTGCTTAATTGTTTTCAAATTTCTGTTTTATTTTTATTGCAATAACTGAAAATTGTTTATGGGATTTAAGTGAGATAAGCAATGAAATATTTACATATATTACTGTCAAATAGATGTTTCTTTGTTATTAAATAATGTTAGCAGAAGATTGGAAAAAGAGGAAGTTTTTAAGTATCTTAAAATTACTTTTGTGCAGAGGACAGTTGTAAGCTGGGTACTTAAACCAATCTGATTACAGTATAAATAATGAGGCTGAAAGTGCCCTTCTTTTACTTACTTTATTTGTCAAACAACATCCCACTCCCACTTGCCTTATTCTACCATGTTAATTCTAGAAAAGAATGGTATTTTTATCTTAATTCTGAGATCAGACTGCAGAGGACTGTAAAATAGCTGCATTTTGTTAATGTAGAGTAGAGTCTATACCTAATTTTGGATTGGCTGAATGGCTTTAAAGTAGCCATTATTGTGGCAAACATCTGATTTCATGGTTGGTCTTTCCAGAAGATTTCTCGAATCGTACCCAAAGAGAGTCATGTTATAATAAAAATGCAGAGCTGAAGGGGAAATTATGATTGAAAATTACTGAAATCAGGGTAGCCAAACTAACGTGTAGAACAATATCCGGTTTTTGCAGCTCCATAGGTGTGGCACGCTTATTTGCCATTTTATGCTCATCAGCTAATTCACTGATTGAAATTCAAAAGCTAATTCTCTTGGACCCTGTGAATCATTTCCTAAAGCACACTGGGTTCAAAAACCTGTGGGCAGATTATTAAAATAAAAAGAATGCCTTCTCTGTTGACAGATGATCACTTGCTCCAGTGTTGAACATTTTCCATCTGTGGAAAATAAAACAAATTTTCAAAGACTCCAGCATGCTGACATTCAAAATATACAGTCTTTAAGCATGAAAAAGTGAAGTAGTTTTAATGAAGTGAAAACTGATGCTGATATAATTTCAGTGTTCTGGAGTAAGTTTAATGGGCAGTAATTTTCTAATTAATTTATAAGGTATGGTAATGGGAACTGCTTGTGGGAAGAGTGAGAAGAAATTGCAAAAAGTTCTTGGTGCATATTGGGATGAAATTGAAAAGCAAAACATTTTAGGACTAGGGATGTATCAAGAGGAGGCTGTACCTCTGAGTAAAAATTCACCACTGATTTCACACATGAGCACACACAGGCACACACTTACATGGCTGCAGCTATGTTTGCCCTCACGTGAGGTCCTGATTTATGCTCTGAAGTAGCCCTCACAAAACCCCTATGCATTTTCCCCTCCCTAGTTATTGTTTCCTACTTTTTAAAAGTCTTTTTTTTTCTTCTATGAGTGCCCACATTCCTTAGGTTTCAAAAGGGATTGAAGTAACTTTAGATTCTCCTTGCAGCTGTGGGAATTGAAGTAGGTGAGGGGCTTTTTGTGACCTGTACTTCCTTAGCAGCGTAAAACTATTCAACCTGTGCCAAAATAGGATTTTCTGTTGCATTTCTAAACAGAAGAGAGATTTTTGAATGCACACTGGTTTTGTTTCCCAAGCTTTCAACAGCTTTGGTTTTCGTTTGGAGATTAAAAAAGCTTGAGCAGCCCCGCTGCCTAAACTACTCTCTAAAGTTGTATCTTCTTACATCGTTTTAACCTGGTATTTCTTAGAATTTCCAAAGGTTGCTGCAACCTTTGTAGCAGGATGTGTATGGAATGTATATATGGAAGAGAACCTTGAGACACAGGATGGAAAAATACATTTATATATGTACTTTCTGTATCACCAAAGTTATCTACAGTATCTTTTGCATGTCAGTTAAAAGGCACAGACCTTTCTGGATGCTACTGAGAAGATTATTTTCTTTCTGTGTGTCAAGGTATCCTATTCATCCATCCCACAGCTGAAATAAAATTCATATATCCCCTGCCAAATTCAGCTGCAGCATAAATTTATGCGAATCAGATTTACTTAAGGTGTAGAGGAATCCAGCAGGTACCAGAGAAAGATCTTGGGAAGTTTTCTTAATCTTTCAGTCTGTGTTTCAGTTTCAAATAAATAAGAAATGTGTTTAAAATATCCAACTTACTTGCAAACTTGCAACTTCAGAAGGTACTAGAAGACTATTGAAACAGGAACCACACTTACGGCATGGCTACCTCAGTTCAAATGTGCTCTTGTCAATGAAAAACTAAACATCATAGTGATGTTTAAGAAACATCAGTGAATTATATGTTATTTGTGGATTTGCTTGCTACAATTTGACATTGGATTTGCTAAATCTTATTAAACTAAAATGACTCGTGAAAATATCTAAAATAGAGAATATAGTAAGGTCAAGTAATTTTGTGAACGCAGCCCAGCTAATAAGCAAGTGATGAAATAACTGCATTTAGTGAAGGTTCTATTTATTTGGTGCAGTTTGGGAATGAAAAGAGAAGCAGAAATTAGCCTTATCTAACTACAAGGCTCCTCTTCATTAGCTTGGCTCTGTTTCACCAGTCAATAATATTTTAGAGCACCTCAAAGAGATTTTTCACCAAACACTTAGAAGATAATCCCACTGCTACATCAGTCAGCATCTCTGCTCCTGCCCAGTTTACACAGCTGCTCAGTAAGGCTGAGAGCTCAGATCAAAGGAGTGCTTACTGCTTACAATTTTCCCCACCACTTCCTCTTTCCAAAACAGGAGGCATCTGAGTAGAACATAATTTGCTGTAAAGTTGATGCTGAGATTTCGTCAATACCCAAGACGGAAAGTTATCTTTTACAATCCAAGTGTGAAACAATAAGGATAAATTTGAAGTGAAATGAGATGAGTATAAGCTTCTGTAATTACAGTATGCTTCAAAGCATAGAAGGAATATATGTGTTTAGAAGAAGTTTCTTTGATTCCTTGTGAAATGCTGTGTGTGGACTTTGGTAAAAAGTTCCTGCCAAATGTGTTTTCAACTCAAGTATTAGCAAAATTGAAAAATAGCATGCCAGAAGCCCACAGATCTAGTCTCAGTGGTTCAGCCACACTAATTTCCAAAATGAGCATAGCAAATTGATTGGTTGTGGTGTCTCTGACCATTTGATATACTCTTTTTCTCAAAATAAAATACCTTCCCTGCTGTTTGGGTGATGTCTAACCCAGAAACATCAAGTGAAGCTGTGTTCAATCCCCTTTTCATGGCTCCTCACTATTCAGGGGAAAGAATTTACCACTTGCCTAACTGGGGGTTAAATTCTTGTGTTGTGATTTTTCATGGTAGAAAGTATTTTAATTTCTCACCTCTTTCTTGTGAGGGACTTTTAAATTTTTTTTTACTGGTATGTACTTCTTGTTTTACTTGTTTTACTTCTTATTTGTGTCTTCTCCTGTGCTCTGAGGAGATACGCTGATGACTCGGTGACCCCTCAACCATCTTACTGTGTTTCCTAAGGAATTCATTATCTCTGGAAGATATACGGACGTCCTGACGTAGAGGGCTACCTCCCTACCTGTACCGAAGATAATCAGATGCAAATTACTTGATTAAACACCCAGTGTGTAAATACAGATAATTATGTTTAAAGACCTACAAAAAGGTCAGTTGCACTGATCAGAGGCCTGGTCAAAAAGCTTTGAAGAAATAACAGCCAATTATTTTTATATCATAGGTTTTTTCACATCTACAGGGTACTAAACTGCAGAAAAATTTCATCTGGAGATACGTTATTACTAATACTTTATTTTTAGCAAATAATACGTTTCTTGTGAGGATTCTGTGGAGGGCTTTTTTGTTTGTTTTGTTGCTCTTGTTGTTGTGTTGGAGTTTTTTTCCGAGCTATTCGGACCCTGGGCCTACCATACCTGTGTTTTATTTCTGTTCCAATACAAACTTATTTACTATTTCTGCATTTATATTTTATTAGCATTGGGATAGGCTTCTGTTCTCTGTGTTGTAGAAAGCATTTGCAAACATCAGTTCTAGGGTGCCCTTTTTGTTTGCTCTCCTAAAGAACAGTGCAGGAAACATCTGAGTCTAATAGACCATTTGCTGAGGTGTGAAATTGAAGGTACAAGTATAGCAAAAATGGATTGTTTAGAAAGGTTTGAATTCTGTTAAGAGAAAAATATGCCTTATTGTCTCTATCATAGGAATATAATGCTTCCTAACATACACTTAAATGGATCAAAGCATGTAAATTAATTAGCTTCCATAAAAAGAATTATTATTTTGGAATGAGGGACATTTCAGTAATAGTTCCTCTCTTGCAGATTTCATCCTAGTGAAATATTAGGCAATAGACCTGGATCGACAGCAATGAATACAGCCATTGCAACAAATAAGGCAACAAGATTTTATGTTTCTTCTTGTGCATGAGAAATCATCATTTCATATATGTTTGAGTGCCATGGAGAGAAAACATCATTGGAGTAAGGAGAAGCAAAGTAGAAAATGGGGAATTTACTGTATTTGTAACTGAATATATAAACCTATTTTCTAAATAGCTTTCCTGAAGAACACTCATGTCAATACCGGCTCTCCATTCCTTTTCTGTACAGTAATTTCTTAATCCAATTTAGAAATGGATCTCAGCGCCCAGAGATTCAGAGACCATATTTTAGCTGATGTTCATCTTCAGGCTGAGGAAATTATGATGTGCTGTGGTCCAAATATGCCATGGTATTTTTTCTTGTACTGGAATATAAACTAAATGTAGTGGTTTTTTCTAAAGCATGAGTAGTCCTATATGGGAACTTTCTATGTAGCATATATGTCAGAAATTTTCCGTTTACTTTCCCAGAGAAAGAAATCCCTTTGCTAATTCTTTTTTTCAGGAAATTATTTTTAGGGATCAAGAAGTTTGAACAAAGAAAAATGTTCTGTGATGGTAGCTTCATTCCTCTTTTTGAGTAGGAATGGGGACAAAAGGCGTTCCCATGTACCTCTTTGAGATCAGGGTGGCCATACAGTAATAGTCAGCAAGCTCAAATCACGGGTTCACATTCAACTCTGTGTAAAAGTAAATGCTGATTAGCTAAAAATGGATGACCTCAGCAATGTAGATAGTTGCTCAGATACTTCCTTGGATTGGGAGACCTAAATCTGAAGTCCATAGCTAAAACCTGCCTCTCTCATCTCTCCAGTGAGATCAGCTGTTTGCAACTGAACACTTTCTCTTCTGTTGAAAGGTCCACCCGTGAGCTCAGAAAACTGCTTGTTGATAGTAGTTTAGTTGAATAGATACATTTCCTGACAATATTTCACTTGGGTAAATTGACATTTTCTCTGTTTAACATATCAGACTAATCCAAAGTCTATTAAAGCAGCTCACTTTTGGAAACTAATGAAGGATTTATGTCAAGAAAACTTCTTTTGCTTAGACCACTTGAATCCTCTCAGTAGAATTCTCTCTATATTCACAATAGGTTACCATAAACTTAATTTCCTTACTTACAGGGTTTCATTAAACTGATTTTATTTTATTATTTTCAGTATTTTACCAGCTGATTATTTCTATTTACTGCATTAATGGAATCTGATACCTCTCCTTTTAGCACAGAACTAAGCTCAAAGGGATAGTTATAATAAGTTCATCTGTTTTTTTCAATGAATACTTAAAACATTAATTCTATTTTCATAGCTGCTAAAAGTTTTACAGATACTATCTTTTCTTCCAATGGAGAATACAGACGTGTGCAACTATCACTCTGCAACTTCAAGTAGCTTTTATGTTTCCCTGGGGCTTGCCTGTATTTTCCTCTCTACTTTCTCTTGTAACTTTTTACAGAATACTTGTAACAATGCCTTTCATTTGCATTTTTTAATGCTACTTGAACTTTTCCTACTGCTCACTTGTGAAACGGTTTGCAGTTTTCACTGCAAAAGTGAACAAAGAAGTGGGCACTTTGGGGTGATTACTCTCAAGTATTTTCCCTAGTTTGTCTTTGTGATTCAACCATTTTGATGGTTTGGGTTTTTTTCTGTTTTCTAGTTTTGAGTCCACATTGCTCTTGTGGAAGTGCTCTGAGTGACAAGCTTTTTTTGGTCACTTTGCCAAAGTGACCTGCAATCGGCCGTGTATCAAACTGCCCATGACTGAACAGTGAGTAACATGGTGTATGCTGGGTTAGTATGGTAAAACTTTAGGTTCTGTTGCATTGTGTCAAATCTCCTGTCCCTTATAGGGGATATGGGAGGGCATTTTGGAGGTGTTTACCTACCTTGGCTGGAAATGGAGACAGTTGTACCTTTCTGCTGGAGTCTCTGCCATCCCTTACCACATGCCTCTGTTCACAGCTGATTGCAGTCATTCCTGTCCCAATGGTTTTCAATCAAAGTCACCAGAGAAGAGAGAAGGGACTGTTTCTGTGCAGAGGCGCTGCCAGGAATTCGGCCACTTAGGCAACAGGAATACCCTGAGCAGGTGTGGGAAGATGGAGGTGAGAAACAAGTGCGCCCTGTATTTTAGAAATTACTCTTTTTAAAACCCTCTTTGATATAAATTTGCTTTTATGAGTGAAACCCAATGTTGTCTTCAAGGCAAATGACAGGACCATGTCCCCAGCTTTTCCTGGCCTGCAGACAGCAGTGAGTGCCTGTCGGAGCATTCAGACAAGTGGATGTGGCTCTGTTCTTCTCCCTCTTCTGATGTCCTGACTGTCTGCACGCTGGTGGTAGTTGTGGTAGTGGTGTTTTTCTTTTCTATCATAGTATCACAGAATAATTTAGGTTGGAAAAGACCTTTAAAATCATCAAGCCCAACCGTTCCTCCAGCACTGCCAAGTCTACCACTAGACCATGTCCCCAAGTGCCACATCTGTAGAGGTTTTAAACCCCTCCAGGGACGGTGACTACACCACTTCACTGGGCAGCCTGTTCCAGTGTTTGACTACTCTTTCAGTGAAGAAATTACTCCTAATACCCAACCTAAATGTCCCCTGGTGCAACTTGAGGCCATGTCCTCTCATCCTATCACTTGCTACCTGGAAGAAGAGACTGACCACCTCCTCTCTACAACCTCCCCTCAGGTAGTTTTAGAGACTGATCAGGAATAGCTTTGTCTTAATTCAAAGCATGCCTTTGAAAGAACTTTCATTTATCACACAAATACCACTGAACAGCATGTGTTTGTGTGCTCATCTATCTTTTTCTGGACTAATTCAGAGATAAGCATTTCTTTATGGTGTGGATGATGCTCAACAATAAATTCATTATGAGAAAAGTAAGAAAAAGGTGTTAAATTAAAAAGAAAACTATTTGAAACATCTTTAGAGTCTGGAGTAACCTGCTGTAGACAAAGGTGTGATGATTCATGGGCATTGATTTGGAGCGGTTTCTAGAGGAAAGGTTGGAGAAGGATTTGTATACATTACCATTATTCCATAGTCAGGATCTTAATGAGATTAAGCTGGGGGAAGAGTGGAGAAAGTACTACTCACCTAGAAAAAAAAGAGCCTTAATGGTGGAATTATCCTATATTTATCACTGTCTATTTATCACTCTCTGTGAAGGAGGGGAGCTCTATGTTTGTTTTTTCATTGTCCTGGTACAGTAGCTAATTTCTTCACGGCTTCTAACTCTTGTGTCAGACCATTTCACCACATTCCTTGCCCCTTTATAGGCAACTATTAGCAAATAACTAAAGCAGAATATACTGCAAATCCCAGTGGCCTCTCTGTTAAAGCCTTTTGAGAGACTGTTCACAAATGCCATTTTCCAAATTCTTTTGTAGCTTTATGTCCCAACAATATAAAGAAGCTGTCTAGAAATTTTTCTTTTCACTGTTTCAAAATAGACACTTTAAAGCAGCCTTTAAGATTTTTAAATTATTTGTAAATTAATATTATAGTTTTGAGAATTGAATTGAATGCTATATATTGCCCAGGTTTAAATGACGACTGGAGCACTTTGTCTGAAATTCTCCTCAAGAGAACGTTGGGGGTTTTTGGTTGGTTGGTTTTGTTTTGGAATTTTTTTGCCTTTTTTTTTTCTTAATTTATTGATTTTACCTATTGACATTTTAGTCCTGTTGTCTGTCTTGGCCCAATGCGCAATTTCTGGAAAGTGAAATTAGAGAAATATTACTGGTGGAAATGGAAAATGTCTTCCTTTAACCATTTGCATTTTCCAATTTGAACATTTTAGTTCTTCAGGAAAAGGTTTTATTCAGGTAGCAAAGAAAAGGGAGTGTAGTTTTCCAGAGGAACAGACAGCACAGACTTATATCAATAATGTTAGCTGAGGATTCTGGGGGACAAGGGAGAGGGTCGCATCTAGCAGAATAATCTCCCCAACTATTTTACAAGTTAAGGCTTTATTATCTGCTATCTTGACATAGAATTTTCTTTGGAAATGTACCTGTAGAAGTTAGCAAGGGGACAGTTCCTAACAAATATTAAAATTATAATGCTGACTTTCAGATATCCTGCATTAAAAAAAAAAAAAGGCTGTGATAAATCTATGCTGATTTCATAGAATCATACAATCAGAGATTTTGCCACACTAAAAATCATGACTGAAAAGTGAACTGTTACACAGAATTGTTTCCAGTAGCTTGTTTTTCTACTGAAGTGATTTTCTTCTGAAGACTATGCAGAACACTTATACTTTTTGTCTTCCAGACACCCCCACATATCCAGAAAAACCTCTTACGTAACTTTAAAATGTCTTTTTGCTGCAAGTAAGTCCCTTCTAAAACATCACTGTGGAAATAAAATTGCATGAACTTGTCTCCAACCTGCACAGATTCATTTATTTCAAAAAGGAGCAGATGTTCAGAATTTACAGTAAGGCACTTCAGTGGCTCAAGGAGGTCATGTATTACTAAGAACTGGAAAAAGAATGATTTGATTAATCCTGCTTGAAGGAAATTCCAGTAGGTATTACTTACCCAACATTTACTTTGTCAGAAGTCACCCTTGCTTTTGATTGTGAAGTAGGATGCTATTGAAAGAAATCTATATACCTTTATGTCTAGAGTGTATGAAACATCTTACTTGGAAAACATTCTTTTGTGGATAAATAATCAGTGGATAGCTGACTTAGTGTGACAGTTTGTCAAGCACTATAAATATGCTTGAAATGTTCTGAAATTCCTTTTAAGGATGACCTTTTTCTTCAAAGGAGTGCTCAGAAGCGGTGCCCATTGTATACATGGCATCAGGAGAAATAAGCAATTTGATGTTCTTCTGGTCTTCAGTGGATTCCCACTGGATTATTTTGTAAATTAATGAAATGACTGTCGGCATTAAAGTGTAGCTTCTTCAGTAATCTTTCTTCTGTTCATCTGAGGCAGTGAGAGGTTCATCATACACAAATCTCTTCAGACAGGTTTACAAGAGGAAAAATCCATATTTAGAGGATATCCTGAAAGTATTGAATAGAATTTACATTTGGATTTTGAATGTTCTACAGGATGAATATACGCTCTGAATCTGTCTCTGCTTCTCTGCTAATATACAGCTTTTTGCATGTGCCTGTCTGAAAAACCTTGTTTGTGTGTAGGTGTATAGGTATTGGAAGAAATCCTGTCCCTGGGGAAAAGAGTTTTGTGGGGTTTGTTTGATTTTTTTTTCCTCTGTGTGTTTAATTTTTTCTTTTTTTTTTTTTTCAGTTTGTTTTTTTAAATGCAACAAAAAACCAAACCCCAATAAAGGATCTGTTCTTAGGGAGAAAAAAGAAAATGTATAGACATCTATATATTGAAAAGTTTTAAATTCATCACAACAAAAGGGTAATCATTTGCTCTATTCTTACAGAAAAATGTGTTTCCTAGACAGTCGACAGGCATAGGGCCAGATAAATAGCTGAAGAAGTTGGCTCTAAATGTAATCTGTGAAACACAGTGACTTTAATTTAAGGTAGTAATGCCAAGTAAAGTCTATTCCATTAATTTTTTGGAGGCCACTGTAAGGAACTCTGATAGACACAAGATGAATATTATTGTTCCTGGCAATCAGTAATTATGCCAAACATTTCATATTCCTTTATTTAAAGTTCTGCAAAAGACTTGTATAGCAGCATGATAAAACTACAGGTCTAAAAATGAGGGCAAAAGCTCTCAATGTGTTTTCAGGCCTTCATTCAATGTAGTGCACATCTATGTTCACACATACATATATGTGTTCAGTCTCCATCCTTCTGTAAAAAATTGCCCTATTTAGTATTTTTATTGAATATTGAAACAAAGAAAAGCTTCCAGTGTTTATGCACTGCTGCCTTGGAACCTGTTTGTGTATTTGCAGTTCTGTCCAATGCTTACATTCATTTTTTAAAATATTTTCAAATATATTTTCATTTGAAAATAAAAGCAAGCTCAACTGTTATTGTCAAAGAATAAAATTATTAACCTATATTTCTTCTAGCTCAGTTGCAAGTGCACCAGAACCATCTGCACTGATGAGTTTAACTTATGTCTCCTGTCATTTACCCCCTTACATGTTGAATGTTTCCAAGCAATTAATCACAGAACTGGGTTTATTTTTAAAAGGAGTTTTACAAATATTTATTTCCCAAAATAATTGATGTTTCTGATTAAAATTAACACAGGAAGGCAAAATAAAAACCTCTGTCCTGTGAACATGTGTGCACATGTGCGATCTTATGTCCCCTTTTAGATGAAAGTAAGTGATTTATATACCTGCTAATTGTTTTTTTGTTTGTTTTCTTTTGGGTTTTTTGTGGGTTTGATTGAATTTGGTTGTTGTTTTTTCTTTCTTTCAGAAAAATTAAAATTTTATTCAGCTCTTATACATTCATGAAGCAGAATTATTTTGAAATAGTTTGTCAAGGAGTTACCCTTCATTGTAAGTTTTTAGATATCTCCAAACACCGTGGAATTGTTTTATCAGACTTCAAATGACTAGGTTGCAGGAACTTAAAAGCATCAGAAGTTAATACATACTTTTTTAGAGGAAAAATCTTATGCTTCAATTTAAGAAATGGAAATTAAGGTCTTTAAAATTCTGTATTCAAAACAAAATGGAACAGTAGAGGCAGAACACAGGGTACAAGGGTGAATGCAAATCATTGTGCAAGGGACTGTTGCAAAGGGTGGATGTACAAGAAGATTGGAGTATAATTAAAGGCTGACATGAGCATTTTTGTTGGAGGATGTTGGAAATAATTTCAATCCCATTACAGAAGCAGGAGTGGATACAAAAGCTTTGTTATTGGCTGGGCAGCAGCAGTGAACTCCTGAAGATTTGCAGTTGATGTGGGTGTATCAAAAATTGGTTGAATAATACTAACTCAATTATGGCTATTATGAATTTCACTTCACTACAGCATTGCAAAAAAAGACCTGGGGAGGAAGAAAGAGGAAGGAATAAGTGGAGAGTAGCTTGAAACAGTAGCAAACCTTAGGATATTGTAAATACTTAATGTATGAACTGAGTAAGCATGGCCGTTTTCTATATGTTATAATTAACAATACTGGAAAAAAGGCTGATTAGTTTCTGCACAGGGAGGTATGCTCTTGGGTGTGAGGTAAGCTGAACTTTATATGTCTTTGTGAAATATTTGTGCTGAGTTTTGCAGGCTGCTCCAGGTCTTCTCTCTAAGCCTTTCTCTCAACTACATAGACCTGAAGCGTTTTGGTATGGTCCTGGGCATTGATGGAATTCATTACAGACCCTCAGGTGAAATTAGCACAAGGATGCACCAGAAATCTTAATTTCAGACAGGTTTTCACTGTCTGTTGAAGGGCAAACCCCTCAGTTTAGCTATTGCCCAAAGCTTGAATTCTGGAGGGAAAATTATTTTGTTTCTGTTTTGACAGATATTTCTGTGTCAGCAGAAGACATTAACTCTGTTCTCTTGCCCATGGGGAGAGAAAAGCTTTTTCTGTGGGAAGTCTAGATATTGTAAAACTTGTTTTGGTCTCCTAGTGTTCCACAGACCTACTTGAACAGGTTCTTTATTCTTTAAAATTGTTGTTTATTCTTTAAAATTTGTGTTTCTATTTCTTCCATTTGAACAAGAGACACTTTTTCTTGCTATCAGAGGACAACAAAGATATCTGTGGGTTATGAGATGGAAGATGTATGTGGACCATCTAATAGTATGAAGTCACAGTATATTTTTTTAATGTATTTTGGAGCCTACCTTCTCTGGAGATTTTCCTACAATATAGAGATACAACAGTGTCAAACAGCTGCTTTCTCACTTCCTGCACACCCCTGTCCCTGGTGGGGAGGAGAACAGGGAAAAAGAAATTAAAACCAGGGGGTTGAGATAAGAAAAGTTTTAATAATTGAAAGAAATAACGGTACTGATAATAACAATGATAAAAAGAATTTTAATGAAAAGGAGAAGGAGAGCAATAAAGTCCACAAAAGACAAGCGATGCACAGTGGAGTTGCTCATCACCCACTAGCCAATGCCCAGATGGTCCCAGATTGGCCCCTCCTGGCCAACTTTCCCAGTTTATATACTGAGCATGATGTTCCGTGGTATGGAATATTCCATTGGCCAGTTCAGGTCAGGTGTCCTGGCTCTGTTTCCTCCCACCTCCTCACTGTCTTAGCATGGGAAGCTGAAAAGTCCTTGACAAGCACTACTTAGCAATAACTACACCAGTATGTTATCGACATTGTTCTCGGACCAAATCCAAACCACAGCACTGTACCAGCTACTAGAAACAAAAAGATCTCTATCCCCAATGAAACGAGGAAAACCAGACACCAGCACTTATTGTCCTAAAGCCCGTTAGCAGGACAATAGCACTCTTCAGGAGCAATTATGCTTGCTTGTCCCTGGTTACAGAAATATTGAAGTTATTTTTTTCAGTTGTTCTAGTCTTTAAGTAGAAATCAAAGCAAAACACATCTACTCAATGACACTGCTTCCAGTGGTACTGCCATCAACATTGGCATCTTCATTACTAGTGCAGGA
This sequence comes from Falcunculus frontatus, assembly GCA_013398115.1. NCBI lineage: Eukaryota > Metazoa > Chordata > Aves > Passeriformes > Falcunculus > Falcunculus frontatus. Next base: position 101,697 of record VZRV01009797.1, read on the forward strand.
TTCAGTTTGCAGGTACAGATTATTTCCTGGTCTAAGTTAAAGGAACACTGCTATTGATATCATTAGCTCTCATTATGCCTCTTGTTCAGTCCCTTTAGCACTTATAAGCTTAACATGTTGGCTTTGTCTGAGGAAGCAACAAATGGAATTATAACAGAAGACTTAAATAAGAAACAAAGATTATGAAGCGCAGCCTGTAAGAACAAAAATGTTGAGCTGCTTTACTGGACTGAATGTTTTATCTTATTTCTGAGGGAGAGTTTGTTAATACAGGCAGTAGTTCACAGTAAAAGCAGTGCTTCTGACTGCATTACTGCTCTCTAGTACTGTTCTTTCTGGGTTTGAGTAGTGACTAGAGCTATATCCATAAAAACAGAGAAATTATTCTCCATGGTAATGATCCACTGTGCCCTACCCTCCATATGCCCTGAAACATGAGAATTTCCAATATTTGACCACTGCCTAGCAGCAGTTAGTATCATTTCTGTCCTTTCCAGTTGGCTAGTCCATTTTGTGAAGGAAGAAAAGATTTTTCTGACTGTGACTTAAATTTTCACAAACATGTTTCAATGTTTCTATTTTGTTCTGGTCCTCACTGGAAATGGTGAGTAAATGGAAAGTCTAAAGCACGTGAAGAGTTGGTATTATGCATTCCAGAGGGGAACTATGATTTTGCTGCGGCAAGATATGTAAGCATGTGTATAACAGTAAAAACTTGACTTGTCCTTTTGATACCTTTAAATTGCAGTTGTGGCTCTTGTCCTACCCATTTTAGGAGCTTTCAGCATACTTCCAAGACTGCTTCTTTTATGAGGTTTTTTTTTTTAGTGCTCTATGAATGTCACTTGGAGGAGGAGTAAAGATATTTCAAGAGCCTCTTGTATTTTTCTACTGTAACATTAAGCATATAAGATGCTCATAAATATGCAATTGACTATCAAGTGCATAGACTCTGAAAATGTCAACCGCTTGTACTGATCACTTTAAAAGAACTAGAATTTTGCCTTGGTATTAATCACTACAACAATTCTGTTGACAGGAAGTATTTACCCATATTACACTAGCTAAAGAATAGAGGAAAATCCAGCAGTGCTGTGCAAAGTGAAAGAGAGGGAAAATTTCTGGGGTTATTAGAAATATTGACATCGCATACTGAAAATAATCCTGGTCCTTTGGTGCTCATAATGTATGCCCTCAGGTTCTTGCTTAGCTCCTAGATTTGTTGTTATCAAGATTTCTCCTAGTTCTAAATATTCCATGTTCTTGTGTAGCATGATGCATCTGTATTTAGTTTTCTTTTTCAGAAAGTGGACATCTATTTAAACAATAAATATTTGAACAGGGCCAGTGGTGTTGTCTGTCATAATTGTTGATATCTGATACAGCTGTGCTGAGAGCAACATTATTACATGTAAAAACATATTACAGTCTTTCATAGTTACATCGAATGGTTTAGGTCAGAAGGGACATTAAGGATCACCTAGTTCCAGCCTTCTGCAAGTGGGCGGGGTTACCGGGGTTAACATCAGTTAGTTTAAAGCCCCATCCCACCTGGCCTAGAACATTCCCAGAGATAAGGCATCCGCAACTTCTCTACGAAACCTATTCCACTGCCTCACGACTCTTGTAATAAAGAATGTCTTTCTCGCATATAATCTAAATCTCTCCTCTTTCAGTCTGTGGAAACGTCTTTGGCTTTAATTCAAATGCTTTTTCTCACTAGAAAGTTGAAGAAAGTGTCAATAAAGAAAAACCTGTTTAGGTTTTATACAGAAAATTAGTTCTGACGGTAGCTTTTTACAAAATAAAAGTTCTATTTCAATGTTTTCATTAAATCACGTAAAATCATGTAGCTTGATACTACCATGGATGAAAGCTTTAAGAAACTTCATTTTGTATAATCCTTTTGATTGATTTGATCTCTGTCATATTTGATTGACATGTTTCTCAATATAAGTGGAAAACTTAATGAATAATGATGTCCTATAATACAAGAACTACTGCCCGAAACTAATGAAAGTAGTAGGAAAACATCTTTGTAAATCGTTTAACACACTGCCAAGAGGAAAGATTGCATTGTGCCTGACCCTTTTGACTAAAGACTCACAGTCTGAACAAGGATCATAAGACAAAACCGATTACTCCAGAGTTTTGTTGAAAAGAAAGTTGCCGTAACCGGAATTTGTCTTTTCATATGCATTTTAAATGCAATGTCATGTTCCCCGGTGGTTGAAATTTGAAGATGAATTACAGACACATTTATACCATTTTGATAAATTTTATTTCACTTAGAACAATATGTAGTTCACATATTGAGCATTTTATTTCAGTAGGTATTCATGGACATTTCTCACCAGTGCCAGGGGATAAGTAAGAAACATCAAAGCCTTTTATAATACAATTTTAAAAACATCAGTGTGAGACAACTCTGCTTGTGTCTTGATGCAAATGTTCCTATCTCCATTCTATGTTTGCATGGCCTTTCTAATGCTGACACAAAGTGCTGACGCAAGGTAGAACTGATCTCTCACATACAATCATTTCTAGTCCGGTGAAACTTGGTGACAGTTTTCCACTGAGATTTAAGCACCTTTCCTTTCCTCCCTTCAGCCTTGCAGTTCATGTTTGTGAGCACATGTGAAAGAAACAGTGATGCCAAAGATGGGACAGGGGACAGCGTGCCCTGCTTAGCTAGTGGATGCTGCAAGTGAATTTCTTCCAGGGCACAGAGGCTGCCTGAAGTCACCCGAGCTCCACACACCCACTCACAGGGAGCTGCTTGCTGGAATTTCTGCTAGGTTCTTACATCAATTAGATGACCTCATAAAATCAATGAGACATGTTTTTACAACCTTCTCCCAGATAAGGCAATAGTAATTGCTGTATTTTATGTGACACAGTGTTTAAACCGTCAGCGTCATAAAAAATCATACAAATCCAGTGTAAATACTTCAAGTTGCACAAAGGAATTAATAATCTTTAAAAAGCATTAAATATGCAGATTTAACTAATAAATGGAAAATGAATAATTCATTCAACATAAAAGAGAAGGAGAGGCATTAACATTTTACCCACAATTACTATTTGACAAGCTATTACTGAACCACTAGATTTTTAGTTTTACCACATTTATTCAAAACCTTGCAATATAGAGACGTGTCAAGATTTTGAAGGACAGTTGTAAATGTGCCTTTTTATATGGGTGTCCCAGATTATAAATATATAGAGAAAGACTTTTTGTGCTATTTGTTTTCAATCATTCCCTCTGATAGTAGTTGAAGGAAGTTAGTTGAGCTGTAAACTAACACATGCATACCTTAAATAATCATATTTACTGAAATACTGAATTTTTTCTTACCTCAAATTTCCACAACCTTTCTGCCCTGTACAACCTCTTCACCTGTGAAATAACTAGTTTAGTTTGTATCTCTAAAAAATGTTTAACAAGGCTGAAAAGATCTTGATGTAGTTCCTCAAATAATGTTTCACTTTTTGGAGCTCAGTTATCTCACTTCAAAATAAATCATGAACCCCTGGTATTACCCGTGATATAACGACGATTGTGAGAATGTATGCTAAGCAAACATGAATATTTATTTGTCCATATTCCAGAGTTGCTAACACCCAGATTTCAGGATTCACGCATCATTCCTTGAAAGAGAAAAAAACCAAAGGATTCAAATTAGATATGATTGCTTCATAACAACAAATGTTAGGTTCTTTATATCTTCCTTCTGGTTTTTAGCCTTTAGATTCAAAGTTTTTCTTTGTTACCCAGAGGAATAAAAAAAATAATTAAATCTAAAATTCTTATATTGCCATGTAACCTTAGGGAACTGATCTTTTAAGAAAAACACCAATTATACTGAGTCTTGTGGTGAAGTCTCTGGAAGATACAATGCACTACATGGTTTTTGCATCTAAGTTCACAATAAATTTTCCCTTTAATATTTATTCCTCACTTCTTGGTATTTTTTTAATAGTATGTTTGACACCATGTTTCCCTTAGGTAGGCATTCATTGGGAAGCACGCTCATGTTCATTTTGAGTTCTCTTAAATATATACTTTTAAAATCACCACTGTTTAAAAAATTATCTCCTAGGCAGGTCAAATCGTTCAACGATCCTCCTTGGATTAGTGGATTTTCGGGTTATTCTAAGTTGGAAGATATGGTTGGAATCTTTATGACATAGGAATTTTCCCCCTTATTCTTTGTACAGAAATAAAATGTCAGCCTTCACCTGTCTGAAGAATAATTGTCGTTTTTCTTTGCCTCTCCCTTCAGGCAGCTAATAGAATGCATGAGGTGATTAGAGACACAAAAAGAGTTCATCAGGACTAGAAATGCTGAATGTTTTTTTTTTTAATGACTAGGCTAATATATGGGAGGAGGAAAAAAAAATGTAGGGAGGAACTGAGGAAAGACACATCATTTCCTTGATCCTTTTTATTCGAGGAGGAAAGGCAAGTATTTTTGAGACCAGCTTTGACACGGCAGGAGACCTCATGCTCTTACTGAAAAGGGTCTTCCAATGGAAAAAAAAAGATCCAGAAGAAGGCACCTGGGTATCATCTTCTTCAACCTAGCTTCATTTTAAATAAAATTAGAAAGTAACATGATGCCTTTATCATTTATGGTCTCTATCTGCATTTTGGTAATGAAGATGTGACCTTTGCTGTTACTTTTAAATATTTACGAAAATATTTCTGTTTTGGTTGGGGGTTTTGCTGCTTGAAGCTTTGAATTTATTTCAATATTTCAGGAGAAGGTCATGGGCATCAAGCAGAGGCTGACTGCCTTGAGATCAAAACAGAACAGTATTGGGATAATCTAAATTTGCCAGCTGTTCCGTTGATTATTTCTGGGAGAAATTAAAAAAAAAATGAGGTAAAGTCTTGCTAAAGAAAATGTTGTGCACTATATTTTCAGAATCAGAACTTGGACAGTCCATGCATAGAGAAGGAGAAAGCCAATACATTATTGCATAGCCCTCTTACTGATGTAATGTCCTTTTTGTGTCTGAAGAACTGAAAACCTTAAAGGATTTCAAGGTCTTCAGAGCAGAAATCATCAATCAGCATCTACCCAGACTTTGGGTGTTACTGGGATTCTAAATACTAATATAGTAAGGAAGTATTTGAAATAAATAAAGAGCCCAGGTAATATTTCCATTTCATTCCAAAATGGCAAATTTGCACAGGTTAATAAACTGAGACATTTTCCTGCTAGGAAAACAAGAGAATATCTACAGACATTCAGCTCAGATATGAGCTCTACAACTTTTCCTATGCACAGTGTAGAAAAAGCTGCAGTCACTTGAGGCATTGATTTGGACAGGAGTGAGGAATGTAGGCTATACACTTTATTTGTGTTCATAATATTGAACAATATTATGTATTATTTCATATTATAATATCAAAATATTGTTTGCTTATCTGTAAAAGCATTGCAAACTTCTTGGATAGATATTTCCATTTTAATACACTTAGATGATGCAGGAACACAGTAGTCAGAGGTTACACAGGAACAGAGACATCAGCACGCTTTCAGATGAATTGACAGGTTGAAAAACCTCAGGCAAAACCAGATAGCATTTAACAGCACCATCTCTCTTCAGAGTGATATTTGTTGCTCAAGTCCAGTTTGTGTTTCTCATCAGTTCTATCTACACCAGTGCTTTATCTTCTGAATGGGCTTTGTGACCTGAAGCTTGTTGAAACAAGTCAAATCTCCCATTAAAATCTGCTTTTTAGGTACTGACAGAGATGGATTAAAAAAGATTAAAAAATGCTTCCATACCTTTTACCACTGATAACTGAGCAATGGTTTGGAAACCTGTGCAGATCTGACTTACAGACCAAAAATTTGGATTAACTGCCTTTGAGTATCACCAGTAAGTCCACAAGATGCTACCGATGCTATTTAGACCAAATCTGTGCCATGTGACTACAGAATGGAATAAATAAGCACTTAGGAATGAGAGTTGAATTAATAACAGCCTGTGTATCCCAAAATGTGATAAATTATAGTTTGCTGCTGGCAGCAGGAACTATTGAAACAAATATTTCTGCATTATGACAATTTCTTAAGGCTTCTATGGAATTTATGCATAATAGGAGAACTGCCTACAGGGAAGATTATTAGGAAGCTTAGAAAAAGATTTTCATTTTGTGATTTCAGCAATGTCTGCAATTATCAACATAGCCTATCATTTACTAAGTGGTTAGTTGCATGTATGAGACCTTTATCTTGTACTGTAATTACAGTACATAGAAACAATATACTTGTTACGGGTGACTGCACATAAGTAGGTGGTTAAATGTTATTAAAGCTGTTTTGGAAAATATCTATTTATTATTAAATATTTTCAGTTTTCCTTTTATCATTCCTAACATTGCTGAATGACCCTTAAAAACAGATGCCAAATAAGAAACTTCTCTATAACAGCAATATTAGTTTAAAGCATGTCTTGCTAAGCCCATTAGAAGCCCTATTGATGAGATTTGAAACTTGGCCAAAGATGAAACTTATTACCACTACATTTTACATCATGTCTCTTCAAAAGCTGCTTTGTGCTCACTTCATTTTTTATTTTTATTTTATTTTATTTCATTTTATTATTGCCTTCATATTTTCTTTTCATTTGTTTGACTTTGGAGTAGTGCTTGGTTTTTTTTTACTCTAATTGCTTTTTGTCAGGAAAGCACTACAAATATTGTCGTAACATGAATGTGGACAATCACAGGGCTTTAACTGCATACCTATCAACTCTATATTTTGATGTAGCAAGAACACCAAGATTATCTTTTAGAACTCAGTAGGAAAGGCCAGTAAATCTGAAATGAAGCTTTGATTTGATTGGAAGCTTGAATTACCAGAAAATTTTGCAAGTAGGCTATGTCCAAAAAAAGAGAGCATTTAATTGTGGCCACTCTCAACCAATACCTGCCCATTCCATTTGTTGCTAACAAGCAAGAAAAAATATGATAAGTAATAGAAGATACCACTGATGAGAGTAACTTCTGTAAATTAATGTACTTGATATATTTATCTTTTACCCACATGTGTAATTTGTAGCTGGTTTATGTAGTTTTCTGTTGTGTTAGAGATACCATGTAATTTTCTATAATTTTACTATGTTATCCTTTATACTGATGGAGGATTTTAATGGAGGGAAATCATGGTCTGTCCCTGTTTCTTTTCCTCCTGTGTGTCCTTTATATGTGATATGGGAAAGGGAAAAGCAGCTACCAGGCAATGCCTCCTTTGCCCCTACCAGCTTTATACCTGCAATTTTTTATCAGCTGAAAGGGCAGACTTGCTCTGTGCTGGACAGCTGCAACTAGGGTGTAAATATTTCAAGTATTTCATGTTGTCTCAGCTATGATAGGTGGCCAGAGTAAACTTATTATCCCAGTCAGTCCTTTTATTCAATGAGCTAATCATGAGGAAGTTTCTCTTCCTCAAATGAGGATTTATTTGCTTGATCTAGTGCAATACTCCAAGTTTGCTGTAGACCATGTCTGATAGCCTTCCCCATAAGATTTATGAAATGTTCCAACAGTTATCAGTGTTACGTGGAGAAATGGATCGTTGGTGCGAGTGAAATGGCTGAATCCAGATTTCTGTTTCCTGAGTGATCTGCAAGAGGAAATAAAATTCAGTAAGACAGTAAATGTGGTTTATTAAGAATGGCAGACTAAACAAATAAACAACAAAACCAGGAAAAATCCAAAAATTTATCCTGTGGATTTATTTTTTTTCTGTAGAAAATATCTTTAGTTAAACTTAGCTATCTCCAGTACTTAATTTCATTCCAATTCAGCCAGACATTCACCAGGAGTGTCAGCTCCAGTATTTACTGACAGACTGTGAAACACAGGGAAGGCTCATTCTCCTACCCAGCTATCGACATCCATCTGCAAAAGTACAGATGTGTGCACTTCTGTGTCCATATATCTGTGCATGTGGGTATGTGGATGCATAAAAATGGTGAAAATAGATATATCTATATAATGGAAAAAATAACAGTTGGCTGTAAAATGAACAGCTGTTCTCTCCTTCCCTGCATGTCAGAATGCAATGTTGAGAGATAATTACACAAGGAGCACATCAAGAGCTTTGTAAACATTTAGTGTACATAAAATGTCACTTTTGTTCAAGCTTTGTGTTTGGCAGGCATAATCTGTGACAGAAAATACCACTTGCTTTTTTAAAAAATTATATTCATACATTTTCTAAAAGAACAATCTGGAAGAGTTCCACAGATGACATGCAAAACTATCTGTCTACCCAACTTGCATTCCTCTTAGCTAATTTTGGTGGTTAATTTCTCCAGGAAAATTGATTTACACATTTTTAATATCATTCATATGAATAATCAAAAAGGTGCATACCATACCTGTTTGCTACATTTGCTCTGATGATATAGAAAGGACACATTAAGCCTTCTCTACAATAAAAAATAGGTATTGGGGGAGATAATAATAAATGGTGGGTGAGAGGCTGGACATGCCTTGGCCCTGTGCTCTGGGAGCCCAGAAGCCCCCCGTGTGCTGGGCTGCATCCAAAGCCCTGTGGGCAGCAGGGCAGGGAGGGGATTCTGCCCCTCTGCCCCCTCTGCTGAGACCCCACCTGCAGTGCTGCATCCAGCTCTGGGGTCCCAGCACAGGAAGGACAGGGACCTGTTGGAGCCAGGCCAGAGGAAGCCACCAAGGTGATCAGAGGGATGGAACACCTCTGCTATGAGGAAAGACTGAGAGAATTGGGATTTTATCAGCTTGGAAAAGGGAAGGCTTTGGAGTGACCAAATTGTAGCCTTTCAGTACTTGAGGAGTACTGACAAGAAGGATGGAAAGAGGTTACTTACAAGGCCCTGGAGCGACAGGATAAGGGGCAATGTCTTCAAACTGACAGGGAGTAGGGTTGGACTAGATATGAAGAAGAAATTCTTCCCTGTGAAGGTGTTGAGGCACTGGCACAGGTTTCCCAGAGAAGCTGTGGCTGCCCCATCTCTGGAAGTGTTCAAGGCCAGGTTGGATGGGGCTCTGAGCAACCTGGTCTAGTAGAAGGTGTCCCTTCCCATGGCAGGGGCATTGGAATGAGATGATCTTCAAGGTCTCTGTAATTCTGAGATTCTCTGATATGCCCATGCAGTTTGAGTTTTGCTTGCTTTCTAAAAACAATACAGTTCTGTGCACAAGCTGATAACCTCTTCTTACCTGGCAGACAGATGAACTGCATGTGGAGGACCTCATGGATACAGATGTATCCTGAAGCATATTACAAACAGCTGGGGTATCTCTGCATTTTGTAGCTGGTAATGTAACTACTCTGAAGAACTTCATAAAGCAAAAACTATGGAGTGAAACAGATGCTGCATAATTATTTAATGGGAGGTAGCAATAATACTCTTTTTCAGAGATTTGCAGGGTAATTCATTATTTATCCATTGGTGGCAGTAACCAAGCAATGAAAATGTCACCTAAGTCCAGGGTTTTTACAGGGTTCCAGCCTACTTATCTTACACATTTTACTTATCTTACACATTTTAGTGGTCTCAAGCTGAGAGTTTTGAGGTTTTTAATTTAATTTTATGAATCATATACTTAAATCAAACTGCAGTACATTAAAAAAACCCTCCCAAAATTCCGAAGAGATTATCTGCAGTGCACTATTTTTTGAAATAGTAAGTTAAAAGTTAGGGAGAAAAAGGTTATTACCATATTAAATTATCCAGCATGATTCAGGTATTTAATGAACTTTAATTTTTTTTTTCTCAGAAACGAGATTTATGAGAGATGGCTATACTTGTAGCTCATGCTGCTATGTAGAGTGGAAGCATCTGTTCTGTACTGAAGACTGTCACTCCAAGTCATGGGGGTGTTAAGCATAGATGAATTTGGACTGTTATGCTGAAACTGTGCTTCTTCAACAGCATTACGCTTGTCCTTGTGAGCAGCTGAAAAATGGGTAAAAAAATGCAGACTCAATTCTTTGCTGCTACTAAAATGCAATTTGCCATGAGAGGGAGCTCCATTGTGAAGAGATATCCATTTTATGAATAAGTTATCAGAGGATGCCAATGCTCTAGATCATTTTTAGTCTTTCAATTAGTGAAGAAAAAGAGATTTAAAGAAGAATTAATTTATATTTTATGCTTTGCCACTGTGCAGATGAATAACCTTCTGTGAGCAAAATGTGTTATTTTCCAAGAGTCTTCCTTTAGCTATTCAGATGTCCACTGTGAACCTGATTGTTTCTTCCTTTCCAGATAAGGAAGTTTCCCCCAAGATACCCAGCTACTCACAGATATGACTGGGCTATTCACTGTGGGCTGCAGGGAAAGGGGGGAGAGAAAAGATGGAAAGCACAAACTCCAAAATATCCTCATAGGGCAGGTGATGCCCACAGCTGTGTATGAGGCTCCACTCCAGTCTGTGGTGAGGACACGGGTCCCCTTCTTCCCTGATCCTGCCTTTTCAGTGCCCCTCAGCTGGAGCCTAGGAAACAAGACATTGAAGGAACTGACAGGTAGTCATCCTTTTCCAGATTATTTTCTCAGTTTCAGACAATCAGCAGACCAAGAAATTTCTTCAACAAAGTGGAAATGAATTGTTACAGGCTTGTAGGTTATTTCTCAGGGGGATGAATGGTCTTAGTCTTTAGTCTTAGAATAATTTAGGTTGGAAAAGACATCCAAGATCATCGAGTCTAACCTGTGACTGATCACCACCTTGTCAACAAGACCAGTGGCACTGAGTGCCATGTCCAGTTCTTGAACACCTCCAGGGATGGTGACTCCACCACTTCCCTGAGCAGACTGTTCTAATGTTAAGCTACTTTGCACAAAAATAAGCTATTTACTGAGGCATGGACAAGGATCACTTCCATGACATCTCCAACACCATATCCCTACAAGACATCTTAGTGACATCTGAGCTTTGACTTACTGAGAACTTAAATACTTGAAAGCTGCAGTAAAATGGGACTGAAAGTGTTCCATGCTCTGAAGTCAGAGTATGCTTCTTTGGAAGACAGTGTCTTGTCAAAGAGATGACAGAGCTGAAACTTGGATCTCTCATACACTTGACAAATTGATCCAGTTTATGTCCTATTACAGAAAAAGGGATGAGAGATGGAATCACCAGTGGAATCTCATTTTGCAGTTTTACAAAACCAGCCCTTCATTTTCTTTGCTTTTATGATAAATGTTTGAAAATGAAAATTTTTATCTTTGGTGAAAAGAAGTATTGTTTTGATGAGCAATGGAAAAGGAAATTTAAATTTCTTTTTATTTTTTAATTGAAAAATCAACAAAGTAGATTCAGCTATCTCTTTAAAAAAAAATCCTTCAATGATAATTTGTTATTTAAAATTGCATAAAACCAAGGATTCTTTCTGAGTTTATTAAAATTCCTGAAATACATAAAATGGGACAGTGGATTTTGGAAGTTATGACCTTTTCTCTTTCAGCTTTAATATTTTGTGGTTTAGCTTGTTGGTCAGTACCTTTTTTCACACAATTTAGTGAGGCTGTAAACTGCATGGAAGGGAAAGACAGAGCAACCGACACTCAGAATATTGAAAAGGTTGAGGTAATAAAACACCTGTCACAGATTGTAAGAGATATTAAAAATCTGATACTTAATTTCAGTAACCGTGGTTTCAAAGGACAGAAGACAATGGTACAGTACAAACTTCATCTCCTGGAAAATATTTCAGTGGGAATTGTTGTGGTAAAAAATTGAATGATGCTTACTGCAACTTTAAATTGTTAATTTCATGGGGTTCAGAGGGGGATTAGCACTATATAAAGAAAACATGGACAAACAATGCAAAACTAAGCCCACTAAAATGTATGTGGATGAGGATAAGGCTGTTGTAGCTTTCTCAATACATAAGGCTATATTTTAGTCTTTCCTTGCTTCCCAGAAAGAACTAACATGAAAGAAGTACCTCACATCGCCTGGGTGAATGAAGTTTTATTGTCTTTGTTTTTCCAGACTGTATGAACTCTGAATAAATTCTTTTCTGGGATGGAACCACTTGTAATGTCCTTTTTCTTGGAGACTCTCTGGACTCTAATAATGCTTGAGCTTGTTATTCAGCACCATGCCCAGTGACTTTCTTGCCCTATGTGGCTTTCCTCTCTCACAACCTCTGTAGAAACATAACAAAATCTTTATCTTTCAACCAGGCTGAAATTAGGTAGCAAGTTGTAAATGCTGTGGTGTGTATAGGCACAGAAAGGTTTTGCGGGTATCCTGCTAGAGAAGAAGACAGCAGAAAGACAGAATGATGGAAACTTCGGGGAGAAGAGAAAGACAGAAAGGCCATAATTAGGGGAAAGGATAGAGAGGATCAAGAGTGTTTATCAAGGTAATGAGTCTAATAATGTTTGAAATGCCAGAAAAACGGAAAGGAAGATTCTTGAGTTCAACAGTATTTTGTGTGCATACACATTTTTGAGTTTTCAAGTGATTTCACACTTTTCTGTGGATGTTTGCACTCTATCTATCTATCTATCTATCTATCTATCTATCTATCTATCTATCTATCTTTTATCTCTCCTATGAGGAAAAGCTACAACATTTCCAGTTCCTATAATGACTAAAAACCTGGGTTCAATAGCACTCTTAAGTACATAAAACAGGAAGAAGCAGAAATAAGGAACTTGAATTCAACTACGAGGAAAGGCCAAGAGAATTGGGATTGTTCAGTTTTGAAAAGAAAAAGTTTGGGGTGACTGAATTGTAGCCTCCAGTACCTCAAGGGAGCCCACAAGAAAGATGGAGAGAGACTATTTGCAAGAGCCAGAAGTGATAGGGCAAGGGGAATGGCTTCAAACTGACAGAGAGTAGGTTTAGATTAGATAGTAGGAAGAAATTCCTTACTGTGAGGATAGTGAGATACTGGCACACGTTGCCCAGAGAAGCTGTCGCTGCCGCATCCCTGGAAGTGTTCAAGGCCAGGTTGGATGGGGCTCTGAGCAACCAGGTCTGGTGGAAGGAGACCATGCCCATGGGAGGAGGGCTGGAATTGGATGATCTNAGAGCCAGAAGTGATAGGGCAAGGGGAATGGCTTCAAACTGACAGAGAGTAGGTTTAGATTAGATAGTAGGAAGAAATTCCTTACTGTGAGGATAGTGAGATACTGGCACACGTTGCCCAGAGAAGCTGTCGCTGCCGCATCCCTGGAAGTGTTCAAGGCCAGGTTGGATGGGGCTCTGAGCAACCAGGTCTGGTGGAAGGAGACCATGCCCATGGGAGGAGGGCTGGAATTGGATGATCTTTATGTTCCCTTCCAACCGAGGCTATTCTATGATTCTATGATTGATTCTACGACTTTTTCTTATGTTTGTTTTTTCTTTTTCATGGAAGGATACCCTTTGGACTGAGAATACCCAGAAAAAGTACAAACAAGGAAAACCATTCAGGCATAATTTACAAAGATATGAGGAAGAGACCTCAGTAGTATCATCACAAGCCTCCCAGTAAGACTTCGGGAAAATGGTGACTCACTATGGCACCCTCAGATTCTCATTCTGACACCCTGAGTGCCTTAGGGAACATAGACAAAACATCTTACAGGAAAGAGGCAAGTTGTCCTAAGTTTTTGCATAACAATTTCAAAGTTATTACTAATTATATGTTATTGTATTCATTTGAACCATTGCATTTCAATGAAAAGTATTAGTCTAGTTAAATTATATGTATTGTTGTGATTTTAAATAGGTCACAATGAAATCCTTGACTCCATGTCTACAATGAGTTTCCTTTTTCTCTCAAAAAGACACCAAAAGGAACTGTATGAAAATAAGGGCTTGAAACCACAACCCATGACCCAGGAAAGGATGTCTTTGCCTTTTGGCTTTTGTGTATTTCTGCATGAAGTTAGTCATAGTCTTTCTCTTGTATATTTTTTGATTAGGAAGTCAAAGGCGAGCAGAGATTTAACTTACATACTTTCCTTCTATATATTCTTCTCCCCATCACTATTTATATTGAATAATTTACTTAAAATATAACAGCTTAAAAAGGATAGATTAGTAAATGGCCTAATAGGTGGGACTTTGTCTTATCTGTCTATAAGTTATTTTAGTACTATTTCAGTCCATTTCTCCAGTCCGTAAGGAGTACTGGGATAGCGGATTTTGTGTACTTAAGGATAGGTTCCCTCATTCCATGAGAAGCAGCTGAGTGATGTTAACAGCCTCAGTCTAGGAGCATTTTTGCTTGAGAAGGAGTCCCAGTTAGAGTGCAAAAATCTGTATTTGACCTCTGTGTTACCCTGTTCTGCTGGGCTTTAGCACTCTTCCTTCGGGATTGCTTTCATCTACAATCCATGAGCTTTTTCACTTGTGCATCTTGTCTGTTCTGACAGTTTTGTTAGCCCCAAGCTCTTCTCTCTCATACTGTAGTTCTGACCAACTTCTGAGCCGTTCTGTCTTTTCCCTGAGTCAGTCTGGCATCTTACTGATGAGATGCTTTCTAATCAGCACTTTTCATCATCTCAGACTCTCCTGTTGAGCAGCAAAACTGAAAACCATTGTGATTACCAGTTTAGATGTCTTAATTCAGAGCATTAATAGCTCATACAGACATTTTCTCCCTCCTATTTATTTCACTTTTTTCTTCTTGTTTGTGTTTGCTTGTTTGGTTTTGTCTTTGGGTTGATTTGGTTTTTTATCTTTTGGAGAGGGTGTTCTCTTTTTAATTTTCAGTTTCTGATTTTTAGTTTATAACAGATTTCACTTACATGCTGATGTATTGTCAAGGGCAGGAAGAGGGAGAAGGAAAAAAAGTGCTTCCTTGGATTTTCANTCTCCTATGAGGAAAAGCTACAACATTTCCAGTTCCTATAATGACTAAAAACCTGGGTTCAATAGCACTCTTAAGTACATAAAACAGGAAGAAGCAGAAATAAGGAACTTGAATTCAACTACGAGGAAAGGCCAAGAGAATTGGGATTGTTCAGTTTTGAAAAGAAAAAGTTTGGGGTGACTGAATTGTAGCCTCCAGTACCTCAAGGGAGCCCACAAGAAAGATGGAGAGAGACTATTTGCAAGAGCCAGAAGTGATAGGGCAAGGGGAATGGCTTCAAACTGACAGAGAGTAGGTTTAGATTAGATAGTAGGAAGAAATTCCTTACTGTGAGGATAGTGAGATACTGGCACACGTTGCCCAGAGAAGCTGTCGCTGCCGCATCCCTGGAAGTGTTCAAGGCCAGGTTGGATGGGGCTCTGAGCAACCAGGTCTGGTGGAAGGAGACCATGCCCATGGGAGGAGGGCTGGAATTGGATGATCTTTATGTTCCCTTCCAACCGAGGCTATTCTATGATTCTATGATTGATTCTACGACTTTTTCTTATGTTTGTTTTTTCTTTTTCATGGAAGGATACCCTTTGGACTGAGAATACCCAGAAAAAGTACAAACAAGGAAAACCATTCAGGCATAATTTACAAAGATATGAGGAAGAGACCTCAGTAGTATCATCACAAGCCTCCCAGTAAGACTTCGGGAAAATGGTGACTCACTATGGCACCCTCAGATTCTCATTCTGACACCCTGAGTGCCTTAGGGAACATAGACAAAACATCTTACAGGAAAGAGGCAAGTTGTCCTAAGTTTTTGCATAACAATTTCAAAGTTATTACTAATTATATGTTATTGTATTCATTTGAACCATTGCATTTCAATGAAAAGTATTAGTCTAGTTAAATTATATGTATTGTTGTGATTTTAAATAGGTCACAATGAAATCCTTGACTCCATGTCTACAATGAGTTTCCTTTTTCTCTCAAAAAGACACCAAAAGGAACTGTATGAAAATAAGGGCTTGAAACCACAACCCATGACCCAGGAAAGGATGTCTTTGCCTTTTGGCTTTTGTGTATTTCTGCATGAAGTTAGTCATAGTCTTTCTCTTGTATATTTTTTGATTAGGAAGTCAAAGGCGAGCAGAGATTTAACTTACATACTTTCCTTCTATATATTCTTCTCCCCATCACTATTTATATTGAATAATTTACTTAAAATATAACAGCTTAAAAAGGATAGATTAGTAAATGGCCTAATAGGTGGGACTTTGTCTTATCTGTCTATAAGTTATTTTAGTACTATTTCAGTCCATTTCTCCAGTCCGTAAGGAGTACTGGGATAGCGGATTTTGTGTACTTAAGGATAGGTTCCCTCATTCCATGAGAAGCAGCTGAGTGATGTTAACAGCCTCAGTCTAGGAGCATTTTTGCTTGAGAAGGAGTCCCAGTTAGAGTGCAAAAATCTGTATTTGACCTCTGTGTTACCCTGTTCTGCTGGGCTTTAGCACTCTTCCTTCGGGATTGCTTTCATCTACAATCCATGAGCTTTTTCACTTGTGCATCTTGTCTGTTCTGACAGTTTTGTTAGCCCCAAGCTCTTCTCTCTCATACTGTAGTTCTGACCAACTTCTGAGCCGTTCTGTCTTTTCCCTGAGTCAGTCTGGCATCTTACTGATGAGATGCTTTCTAATCAGCACTTTTCATCATCTCAGACTCTCCTGTTGAGCAGCAAAACTGAAAACCATTGTGATTACCAGTTTAGATGTCTTAATTCAGAGCATTAATAGCTCATACAGACATTTTCTCCCTCCTATTTATTTCACTTTTTTCTTCTTGTTTGTGTTTGCTTGTTTGGTTTTGTCTTTGGGTTGATTTGGTTTTTTATCTTTTGGAGAGGGTGTTCTCTTTTTAATTTTCAGTTTCTGATTTTTAGTTTATAACAGATTTCACTTACATGCTGATGTATTGTCAAGGGCAGGAAGAGGGAGAAGGAAAAAAAGTGCTTCCTTGGATTTTCATTTTTCCCCCAGTTAAGTACTTGGCCAGACTTGACCAACACAGCTGTTCCGTTTAAACTCCAGCTTTCTTAGTGATGTTCTAAGAACAGTTGCATTGCAAGGCAGGCTGTATTTTCAAATAAATTTGTCTCTTTTTAATATTTTTGTCCTTCTCTTGTTGAACCCACAAATAAGACATTTCATAAATAATAACTGTTCAATAGAGTCAATTTCTTATTAATAAATGTCAGCTGTGGAGAGATTCCACAGCACCTCATCCATCAGTGCACTTGTCACTATATTCTGTACATTATGTTATCAACTGTCCTTAAAAAGCAGTGTAGTTTGCTGATGTGGCTTGGGGAAGTGGAAGGGCTAGGACTTATGTTAGTGATGTCCTTGAATTGTGTTGTGTCTGTGACCATTTATATCACTACAGTTTGCCTCTCTGCTTGCAAAAATGAGGACACTGCCTCCTGCAGACCCCTCTGGCTCTCTGATAAAATGTGCAAAGTAAAATCCGATTCCATGAAGTTTTTATTCATGTAACTGACTTTAGTCTTTTGACTCAACAAAGAAGTATTCATAATTCTTCTTGTTCACATATAGGGCGCAAAGTGCACAGCTGTATTCTCCCCACTCCCATACCAATTTAAATTATATATTGAAAAAAGGTCTTGTTTTACTTTACCAAGAACTCCAACCACTCTTTTTGTCATCCTGATACTACAAAATGCCTTACTTGAAATACAAATTTTTGTAGCTGGATAGGATGCTGTACTGGGAAGTTTCCATGAGGCTGCTTTTACTTACATTAACTTGTTCCTGAATTGAACTAACATAAATGTCCACACTCTAGTGTGAAAAGGAAACACTTTTTGTTCTTCAACATGTATTTTCCTCAGGCAAGGACAGTAGTCAAGGAGCTACTAAGCAGTATTCCAACAGTATCACATTTTTGTTCTCTGCTTAGAATTACTGCTGGTCTTATCACCTTAAGGACCTCGTTCAGTTTTAGGTAATGTCAAAGGGAACTTTTTGAAGGCCATCAACAACCATTTACAGATTTTCATTAAATATTAGAAATGCCAGTTTACTTATCCTCTGTTGATCCACAGTATTCATAACATAATATGCTATATGGAGTTCTGTGTATTTTTAACCCTTTTAAAAATATATGGTTTAACCATATCATAAAAGCACTCAGTTATTTTTGATTGTATGTATCTATCCAATTTCTAAGAATTTTGTTCTTCTTTACCTTTCTAATTCTCTTTAATTTAGTGAAGTCTATCTTCCATAAATTTTCCTTGCTGAAATCAGAAAAGACTTCTTCTCATCCATAACTAGTTTCTTTCACAATATGAGTACCTTCCAGTCTCAGTACTGGAAAACCAATTTTTTTTTTCTCATCAGTTTATGTATTTGAAAACAAAGAAGAGGCTTGTTACTGAAGTTTTTATCTTGCTTTGAGAAGCAGACAATGAAATTATTTAGATAAATGTTTGTGTTTATTAACCAGTTTCAGGATATTTTATCACAGTGAAATAATAGTGTGGCTCTTAGAGAATAATTTTAATCAAATTGTTGGTATCTGATTCATAGTTCTTTGAAAAGAATATTGATTGTCACCTTTTGTCTGCATTCCTGCTACCTAAAATGCCTAAAATACCCTGTAATCTAGTGACAATGAATGGTGCAGTTATACTGATGCAGAGTTTAAACTTGAATGCCCACAGCTCTTTCTACAAATAAATTGTTTTCTTTTTGATTTCCTGGATATAAATTATGAAGACTGTTTTGTACATTCCTTAAGTAGTCATTCTCATTCAGTGTTAAGGGAGAGGTACATTTCAAATAACTGAGCTTGTATTTATTTGAAGCAGTCTTTCATTCAGTGCAAATGCCATGGAACAGCAAGCACAGTATCACTGGCAAACTTTTATGCTTTTATGTTTTAGCTCAACATTTACCTTTTTCTAAGGTGAAGACCAAAGTTTCTCTTAACTTTAGTTAAACCAGAATGTCGTATTTGATGCCTGCTACAGAAGCAGCCTTCAAGTCAAGAGAAAAATATATCTAGAAAAGCAAGTAAAGCTATTTTTAAAATAACATGGTCCTTTGCAGAAATATTTACCTGACTAAATAAAATCTATTGTATTTTGAGGAAAATATTGAGGGGTTTTTTTCATTTGACACACAGCTGCTCTTCAGGGCTATGAGAGATGTTTTTCGACAAGCTGGTTTTTGATTCTTATCTTAAGGGTGTCATTTGCAGTGGACAGCACCTTAGGGAATCTCTATGAAATGATCCATTCATTATAGAATTTTGTCTGGACTCCTTCATTGTATTTGCCCCCAACATTTGTAATACCTAAGTGCTTAAAAAGAAAACTGATCTTTACAAGCAGCTAAACAGAATGCTTTGATGACTCTCTAGGTAGAAATTACACAATACTGAACATTTTGTCATTTCAGCATTCACACATTATTTTTATGTAGTGTTCTATCACACAGATTTTCAGCTAGAAAATCTCCCACTGAATGATAGGGCAGTAATTTGCATTAAGGGGCTCCTTTTTGTCCATTGTGATTTGCAGCAGCACTTCTCTAGTTGAAAGTGTGGCTTGCCATGGCAGTTGCATGTGATGAGCAATCTTGGTTTTTTGCAAAGTCCCAGGACATCACACCACTCATGCTTTTTAACTAGCAATTTAGCTAGCATTGTTCATGTGGAAATCCATGTGTCTTTTGAACACAAGTTTCTTTGTTAGCCATTTCAGAGATGGGAAAGCAAGACTGACTGTGCCTCAAGGACAGACAGAATGAAAACTGTATTTCATCACCCAGTTTGGATTACTTGGTTTACTATAGTCCCAGTAAGAAAAGCATTCAGGCTCTGTGAAGGGAAATTTTAAATGCTGTTTATTAGACTTCCTGGTCAGGATCACTGTACTCTCTTGCCCTTGGGCACCGTGCAATTCCTCCTGTGTGCTATGCTCAGGTCCATAGGAGCAGTGTGACAAGCCCAGGAGGTACCACTGAATGGCAAATGTGTGGGTTTAGGAGGCTTCAAACTATGAGGGACAAGTGCATCTTAAAATACAGGTCCTATCTAGGCTTACACTGCAGCACCTACCCCAGTCAAAATCCTTCTTTTTTTTGTGAGAGTAAAGTTGCAGGAAAACAGTAGTTAATCAGACTCAAATTTCTCTCAAATCATATTTCTCATTTGGCAGTGCTGCTACAAACACCTGAGAACCTTCAGCATGAAATTTGTTTTCATATCAGATTTGTTGGTCTTTGGTTTTGCAGCTTGTCGTCCTCCACTAAATTGCTATGCAAATTGAGAATGTTTGACATGCTGTGTGCTTGCACCAGCAAGGGACCACATATCACTCCAGCTCTGAGAGTTTTCTCTGCAAGGAGAAAAGCCAATTCTGTGTTAAAACACAGGAACACGACATAATCTTTTTGACATCTTCTGCATTAGGGAGCTCAGTACTTCGGAATAGGTTTGTTGGAAAACCTCCAGCTTGCATTGCTCTTTGTTGTTGTTGATTTTCAGCTAAGGCAGCAGGTCTGATTTGCACAGGCAGGGAGAGCAACAAAGGATGTGCTCAAACAGGCCAGTTTCTTCACGTATATCTCTTGACTGGTGTTTTAAGATATCCCAATCTAAATTGACTTTGTTCCAGTTCATGCAACCTAAAATAAAACACCAAACGAAGCACTGTTTCACCTGGGATTAAGAATACTTGCACAGTCTTTTTAATGTAGGAGAGAATCCTATCCTTGCAAGTTAAGCTGTTTGCTTTATGAAAGTTTCTGGAATCACAGATTAAGCTACTACAATAATTCAATATTATAAGTATTCTAAGGCAATACTATGGAATGAGAAGGCATTCTTCAATTTGAGTAGTCAGAGAGACTGTGTGAGTCTACCTGCACCCAGTGCTTGGGCATTATGAGATGCCTTTCAGAATGCACCAGCCTGCTCAGATACTGTGTAAAAAGAAAAAAAAAATAAAAAAAAGAAATCTAAGCAAAGAAATAATTGGACACGTTCATCCTCTGGTATGTGTAGCTGTTTGTGGTTTGTTATTAGCCAAAGAATGATCAGGACGGTACTTGACATTTTATCTAAAATCTATACCAGCGTGATGCTCCTCTAATTAGAATGTTTCTGGGTCTTCTGTATGTGTGTGGGTTGTGTGGCTTGTAAAGAATAAAGTCATCAGTGTGGAACTCCTCAGTAGTAGCTCCATACTGTCAGTTTAACGTTCAAGTGTTGTTCTGTCTTGCTGTATTATATATGAGACACAATTAAATAGAGAATCATAAAATGATTTGGGTTTGAAGGGACCTTAAAGATCCTTTAGTTCCAATGCCCTGCCATGGGCAGGGTCTCCTTCCACTGGACCAGGTTGCTCAGAGCCCCATCCAACCTGGCCTAGAACACTTCCAGAGATGGGGCAGTCACGCCTTCTCTGGGAAACCTGTTCTAGGTCCTCACCACTTTCACAGGGAAGAATTTCTTCCAATTTTTAATTTAAACATACTCTCTTTCAATTTGAAGCCATTCCCCCTTGTTCTGTCACTGCAGACCCATGTAAATAGCCTCTCTTCATCTTTCTTGTGGGCTCCCTTGAGGCACTGAAAGGCCACAATTAGGTCACCCCAAAGCCTTCCCTTTTCCAGCCTGAACAATCCCAATTCTCTCAGCCTTTCCTCATAGCAGAGCTGCTCCATCCCTCTGATCACCTTGGTGGCCTCCTCTGGCCTGGCTCCAACAGGTCCCTGTCCTTCCTGTGCTGGGACCCCCGAGCTGGATGCAGCACTGCAGGTGGGGTCTCAGCAGAGGGGGCAGAGGGGCAGAATCCGCTCCCTGCCCTGCTGCCCACAGGGCTTTGGATGCAGCCCAGCACACGGGGGGTTTCTGGGCTCCCAGAGCACACGGCCGGGGCATGTCCAGCCTCTCACCCACCAGCACCCCCAAGTCCTTTTTGACAGGGCTGCTCTTAATCCATTCTCTGCCCAGTGTGTTTAGAGGGGCGAGAGGCAATTCAGAAAGTGTCTGGATTATTAGAACATTAAGTGTAAACTACTGTGTGTAGTGATAAGTCCACATCATTTCTTGTATTTTTATTGTCTTGTCAATATAAAGTATGTAGTTACTTAATCTTCATTTCTTTCTCTTCTGTAACATGATAATAGCTACTTGTCAGTTATTCTTCCATGCATCACTAGAATGGAATAAAGATATACCATGCCTGTGCTTTCATTTCCCCTCTAGTATCCTCTATTACAGGTGTTCAGCAGTTTGTATTTCTGAATTTATTACCATTTTTAAAGTCCCAAAAATGGTTTCAAAGCAGTATTTTATGGTACAGTAATTAATATCAGCACATGCTTATTGTTGGTTTTAAATTTACAGCTTTAAAACAACATTAAAATATTTGAATTCAAATTCTTTTGAGTTTTCTTTTCTGAACCTACACCTGCATGTAGTCCTGTAAGATAAGGGCAAGCAATGAGCATGGCAATGTTATGTAAAATTATAACTCTCATTCTGGACGGTGTTTTCATTACATGCATGACTTTAACATTCAGACTTTGGCATTCTGATCGGGTAAAATGAAAAATGTTTAAAATCCCAATTTTACCATATTTATTCAGATAAAACTTCTATAATTTCCAGTTGTGAATGTCTGTATCAAACTAGACTATTCAGATTTCCTGTGAACTGCCATACAGGAGTCCCTGTCCAGGGCAGTAAATGGAGTCAATTCTGAGCAGAAGCCATCTGGAAAAAAAAAAACTTTCAGGGTAATGTCTCAGATATGTGTTAGAAAATAAAAATCTATTCATGGTGACTTAGAAACGTGCAACCCCTTCCTACTATGTACAAAAAAGTCCTGTCTCTTTGATCAGATTTACTTAATTTAGATAGATTTAGAAGGCAATCTTAATGAATCTTGATGAATGAGAAGTCTTTCCACAATTGGGTGCATAAATGCAAATCTACACTGTAAAAAATGATGCAGTTGCATCATTTTCAGGCAATACCCCTGTGACCAAGTATATAAAATAAACTTGTGAGTACATGAAAGAAAAGTAGCAAGGAGCAAAACCAGATTTTCCATTGTGTCTTTTAAATTTTGTTGTTGAGAGAAGCATGTGATGTAGCTAAAAATTAAAAGACATTTCAAGCCCTTGGAATCCTTATTTATGTTCAGGATATCTTCTTTCAGAAGAGTTATGAATCTCTTGAAGAGATGAAAGGTAACTAAATCCCTTGCAGACAAAGCCCACTAAAACAGAAAGCACTGGTATATAGATGAAATATCCCCTCTGAACGTAAACTTGTGGCTCCAAGGGTACAGTTTTGTTGTTAAGGTACAAAAAGTGTTTGTTCTGCAACCATCCTGTGCTGTCTCAACTAATGTTTTATTTTAATGCATAGTGATAAAAACTTGCTCGTGATCCTTGTAAGGGAAACATGAAACCCCCAAAATACAGTTGACAAATAATAATAGCTAAATAATGGGGTTTAGTGACCCATTTCCTTTTCAGACTGGTCCTGGATGAACAGCATTTGTTAGATTAGTAATTTAAAGGCCTGAGTGCTATCAGCCTTGATGGTGGGAAGGATGAGTCTGGGCTGGGAGGAAAAGACATCCTGTGATCCCTGTTGAAGGTAATTTGATCTCACTTTCATGTGGGTTTTTTTTTTTACTGGAAAGGGTAGTGTTTTGAACTGTGAAAAACGTGATGTCCGCATTGAAGTCTCTATGTCAGGTGTGGTGTATCTTTATTCAAACTTAGAGATTCACGGAAAAATAACTGACAAATAGAGAAAGAAATAAGGTTTAACTAACCACATAAAAGAGTTCCAGACTCAAAAGACTTGACATTGATGAAACAGCCATGATATTTTTGCCCACCATCCTTACATAGGGGGAAGATATAAACTTCAGGTTATAGTATTTAATTGTTGATAACATGGCAATTAGAAAATAATGGAGAAATTATTTCTAAGTTATTCCATATTGCTTTTGCTTTAAGTCACCTTACTGGTGTCTTGTCATGTTTTTCTCCTTGTACGTAAATCTCATTCATCTAAACATTAACATTTATGGTCAAATTCAACCAATTGCCGAAGTTGCAATTCGCTGCACTGAATTCAACTCATTTTTCCGTAAGTTTTTTGTAGCAACTGCTGTCTTTGTCCCTTTCATGTCAGAAGATGTCAAGTGAAAGTCATTAAACAGGACTGAAATTTAATTACTTTCTTCTCCTTTGGAAAAGTGGGCAATATTGCACAGTTAGTTTGTTTTCATATTTACCATCATGTATACATTTTTTTTTTGTCTTCACTTGTTTACTTTAAAAAGTCATTTCAGGCCAAACCAGAAAAAATTAACAGAAGTGGTATAACCTGGAAATAAGCTCTTAGCCAGCAATGATACCTGTCAACGTTTTATATGACAGAGGTTACCAACAGGTTCTTTTCACAGAAAGTAGATATTGCTGTTCAGATAAACTGTCTATTTAGCCTCTTGGTGAAAAATAAAGGTTGCATTGGATACTCAATCAATGGGCAGGCTCCTCAGCCTGTCGGGACTCTTTCTTCACGTCTCCCCGAATCCACTTCTCTCTTTATTAATCAGAAGAAGGGCTTTTGATAATTTTATTCTCTATAACTAGTAGAGGCAAAAATTGTTTCAGGAAGAAGAGATTTGCATTTGAACAACAATTAGTCCATCCTTGAGAATGAGTGCAGCTATCAAATATTTCTGTGCAATGCTATGTTGCATATATACCAAAAGTTCTTTGTCTTTTCTTGTGTCTTTATCTCTTTAGATACAGAAAACACTTATATTCTCATATCACAGAATCACAGAGTCCCAGAATGTTTGAGGTTGGAAGGCATCACAGTGGGTCATCTGGTCCAACCTCTGCATAAGCAGGATAACCCCAGAGCACATAGCACAGGATTGCATCCAGATGGTTCTGGAATGTCTCCAGTGAGGGAGACTCCACACCCTCTCTGGGTGATCTGTTCCAGTGCCTGGTCACTGCACAGGACAGAAGTTCTTCCTCATGTTCACCTGGAACTTCCTGGGCATCTGTTTCTCACTTTGTCTCTTGTGCCATTGTTGGGCACCAAGGAGCAGAGCCTGGTCCATGCTCTGACCCCTCCCTGCAGACACTGACAGACATGGATGAGGTCCCCTCTCATCTCCTCTTGAGGCTGAACAGCCCCAGCTCCCTCAGCCTTTCCTCATAAGAGAGAGGCTCCAGTCCCTCAATACAGAAATATAGAACAATAATATAGAAATAAGACGAGCTTCTTTTAAACCACAAGATACTGATCCCATTCTTGTATGTGTAGGAGTTTTTTTTGGAAATAGTCATACTAAAGTCATTAGGATCATGTGGGAGATAGTATTATTCAACATGAGAAAGGATAACAGAAACTAGGCTGTGATGTGAATAACAAGATTCAGAATTTGAGATCATAGTGTTTACATCTCAAACCATCCATTAGGCCTTCTGGTAGCTTGGTAATTAATTCAAAATCAATAGAGATTCTACTTCAAGGAGCTGAAATGGAGAAGAGAGTGCTAAAGCATGAGGGAATAGAGTTATGCAAGGTGACCTATTGGAAATTACATTCTAAATGCAGAAAATATCTTCTATAATTTTTTAAATATGTTCAGAGTAGGCAATTTAGATAACTGAGTGCATATAATTTCATAGGCAGTTATTTCATTTCTATCTCTATAACAGAGAGAAATGTTTTCCTTGAAGCTGAAGTTTAACAGTACATGAGCATATCTTTGTCTTCATAACTTTGCAAAAAAAGAGTGTATTTTTCGTATTTTGAGCACAAGGAATATAAAAATACTCTAGCAAGGTATAACAGGAATGCAAAACCAGACTAAACTAAAAACTACCAAGCAATAAGACATCATAAAAGATGGTAACTTCTTCCTTAAAGGTTAAATTTTTTTGTTATCCAACTTCTGACTTTACTTGCATGCACCAATTACATATTCTATATTTATAATGACGGCATTAGAAAACTGCAACACACTGAAGGTTCCACCCATTATTCTGATTCAAATCACACTTATAAGTATTTAATAAAAGTTATAAAAAACATAAAATCACACAATGTATCACTTTTTATTCATTACAAATTCTACCTGGTAATGGTAAGTGGAAATACTCTAATCCTAGAAAAGGAAATTTGTTCTCATCTTGTGCATTTAGAAGATGTGAGTCATTGTTATTCCTTTTTCACTTTACAAGGTCAATTTGCTTTCTTCCTTTTGTGCAAGAGTAGGCAGACTTCCTAAGAAGCAAAGCAACATCAGAAAAATGCAATTGTAAAATCATAAGTAGTAGCATAACAAAATAATACTTTGGGATGTAAACTCCAAATTAACCTAAAAGCAGAGTGACTGAGATTCAGAATTAATTCAGTGCCTTTATTTTTTGACGTTTTGTTTTAAATTAGATTGTTTGTAGTTCAAATATTCTATTCATCCAAAAGAGCTGTCTGCTTGCTCACTATGTTTCGCAAAATGTGTGCCTATTTTTGTCTGTGTTGCTCAAGGCAACAACATCTGGCACTAAAACTTGTCCTTTGTTAGTAGTGATCTAATGTTAAACCCTCTCCCGCAAAAATTAATAATCTGTTTCTTTTATACGAGAGCTAGATGCACCTCATTGCTCAAACTAGACTTGGATACACTGTGTAAAATTGCACTACATAATATTACAGTGGGATATTTTCTGTGTAATAACAATTTCACGGACTTCTCTTTTTTGTAAAATCCATGCCAGAAGAATCTGACTTCTTTTCGAGCTAGCTGAGAAGAGGTCTGTGGATCTGTGTAGTGAACTGAACAAAATTAATACATTTTACAAGTCAGGTCTTCAGTAATGTTCTTACCTATCTGTGTGCTCTGGGAGAATCTTTATTCCTTGACACATATATTATCTGGTCCCTTCTTGCTATTGAGAATCCCTGTCATAGAGCTGATCTCTTGTGAAAAGAATATATAAGTATTACATTTTATTATTTCTTTGACACACTGCACTCTGGGTAATACCATATTCAGAAGGGAGGAAATGTCCAAAACCCAAAAAAATACTAGATCCCCCAAAAATATATTAAAAATTAGGTTAATGATGCTGATTTGTAATTGAAGGTACTGTTGGCCAGCAAAATTAAATAAAACTTGTTTCCTATGTTATGGGCTTGTATTTTGTTTTCATGAAGGAATAGTGAACCACAGTGGAATAAGGAGCTGGTAGTAAATAAGGAACTGCAGTTCATTCCTGTGCCAGTAAGTCATTGCGTACTTTGGAGAAAAACAGAGGCAGTGAGATTTTAAAAAGGAACTGCTTCTTCTGGGAGGAGGTGTGAATCCCTGAAAATGTCTGTAGAACCTTGCTATTGACTCAGCTGGAGACTACAAGCTGGCTACTAACCACACACAAGCACACCCACACACCCCCTGTTCCCACTTCAGCTCCAAGGACCCTGGTGTTTGTTTCCAAACCAACCTTTTCATTCATTTCACTTAGTGAGTCAGTGCTGTACTTAGTCAAGGCTTTACAGCACAACATGAGTGAAGAAGTGGTGTTGATGTGACTCATTCACTGATCACACAGATGTTTGGTCATTGTTTCCTAATTTTGAAGGAAATACTCAAGAGGTCAAGATTGCTGTGTTAGGAGCTACTGGCTCTTCTACAAGAAGCAGACATCTAAGTGTGATTAACTGAATAAATGTACGAGCCTGAGGGCAACATCCTTTTAGGTGCCACGTAGGAGAGAACTTGAACTACTGCTTGTTCAGTGTTAAGTAGTTGACCTCTGGTCAGTGCTACTTCTACACAAACAACTTAGAACTCTGTCTAGGGGCAGGGGACTTTGTGCTTTTCCCTTTTCTTAACTGGGATATTAAGAAAGGCTTAAAAAATGATTTTTTAATTCTACTGAAAAGTCATATAATGTTATTTAGTCATTACTAGAGAAGCTGGATTGCTTTCCTTGCATTTAAATTTGCAGTTATAAGTGCAGAAGCATGGCAACAAGATAATGGAATTTTTTTAAACTTTGAAAAGAAATTAAACTGTCAGCTTAGACATTACAGCAATGATCACCACAGAACTGTAGAAATTAAAAGCACATCATTACTTATGAAAGTGTAGAACATCATTGCAAATCTCAATCTTTCTTCTTCCAAAACAGATGGCAAACAAAATGGTTGATCACCCATTTCTCATGCAGTCTAGCAGAAATATTGCAGCTATGTATTTTGGAGGCCTCTCATGATATGACATCCACTTAAATTCAAGTAATTGTTACTATTACCAGTTTTGAAGTCATGGGAACAAGATTGCTGTTAATGACAGAAATATTGAATACTA
Organism: Falcunculus frontatus; assembly: GCA_013398115.1. NCBI lineage: Eukaryota > Metazoa > Chordata > Aves > Passeriformes > Falcunculus > Falcunculus frontatus. Next base: position 129,972 of record VZRV01009797.1, read on the forward strand.
TGTGTGATTTAAATACAGATTTTTTTTTTCTTCCTTTTTTTTCCCTAAAGAGTAATATCCTTTATGTGTTATATAAACCTAGAATATAAATCTTTGCAGAGAAACATTATCGGTCTAGCAGGAAAGACAGTTTTAATGGGAATTTCAATTTGTTTCCAGGAAGCATTGAGGCTATAAGAGGTAGTGGCTGCAGCTGTCTTTCTCTGTATGCAGAGTATTTCTAGCCTGCAGTGACTTTCTGTGCATACAACTTCGACAGCTTTAAAAGCCTTTACAGAGTTCCCCTCCTTGAGGATGCAGAAGTGTCTAGACTATTATAAGATTTTTAAATGAAAACAGAACTTTGAAAATTTAGGTTAGCATTTTTGCAGAGCTATTGTATGTCAGACTCACTGAAGCAGTCTCTTAAACCATGAAATCATATTAAACTAAATTTGAACAAATGTATTTTCTCTCTCCAGCTAGCAGTATGATGTCAGACAGTAGCATAATTTAAAAACTTATGACTGAGAAAATGTAACGCAGAAAATACATTTATCTGATATTTAAAAGTGGGTTATCTTTTCATACATGAAAACATTCTCAAGTAAAGCTTAAGGATGACTACAATAGTCTTGAGAAGAAATAAAATATTTCAAAATTTTCTACCTTTCTGGCATTTCAGCTCTTGAAGGCTGAAAAGAAAGGCCTTCTTATCTTTTTAGAAGCCATAAAAAAAAGATTACAAGAAGAAATTGAAGAGAAGATTGCTAAATTGTGTGAAAAACATGTTTCTGAAGATAAATAAGTAAAGAAATATCATTCATTCACAATTGGAACAATATATCCCAGGTTCTATTAAGAGCTCTTTAAAATATATATTGCTATTCTTTAAGTATCTCTCCTCTGTTCAGCTATGTCTAAATCTGTGAAGTTTTGAAACACAACTCTAAGCATCAACTAAGGAGGAAACTCTGCTCTAAAAGAGCAATACCCAGGCCTTACATTTTTTTGAGAAAATTCTCCTTAATTTTTTGCTACCATTTTTTCTAATGTAATACTGCTTTGATTTTCATCTTTTATAGCAGCTTATGCAGAATGGTTTCCAAGTGAAGTAATTATAGAATTAAAGTTAGCATTGAACAATAGAACGAATTTGAGGGAGATTTGAAAATATACTGTTTTCCTCAGAGATTTCAATTGAGATTGAGCGCTGAAGAAGTGAATAGTCATTGAAAACTTTTGGATATGAAGAGCCGCAGATAAGAAGAGATCCATGTACTATCACTGCTGATTCAGTCACAGAACAAAATAAGGGAATAAGCATTTGCTGGATTGCCTTGGAAAATAAAAGATGTCAGACCAAGGGACAGTCTGGAATAAAACCATGGTCAAAAATCCCCAGCAAAAATATGTCCAAAACCTAACCCCACCAAACCTTGTGAGCAAAACCAGTGAAAACAACTAAAGAAACCTGATTTTCTCCCTTCCTTCCATTTTGAATGTTGGGTGCCGCGCCGGGATTTGACATTCCCACTGGCTGGCTTCTCCGACACACCGGCAGCAAAGAGATGCGAAGGGCTTCTGTATAGAGTTCCAAGAGTGAGAAATTTATTGCATCCTCACTCTGGAGGATTCTAGTAACGAAAGCCCCAAACAATGGGAAACTTAAGATTTTATACAGGAGCGGGGGAGAGCATCGGGGACTAATGGTCTGGGGGCTGGGGGTGAGACATAGGCGGGGCTTTGGCATATAAGGGAAAAAGGGGTAGAGGTATCCACAGGCCAGTCAGGGAAAGAAAACTGGGGTACATTTGCATGGGAGAAACAAAAGCATCCTGGGAGGCCTCACCCTAACCTGGGGGATCTCTCAGGGTCTGTCCATCTAGGGGACTCCCATTTCTTGATTGAGATATTCACCGGCACCCACATTGAGAACTAGTTTATTTGTTGCTGTGGACTTTGTCTGTGAGTTCTACAAGTGTCTGTGGTGATTGTGTGAGGAGTTAGGGAGGAGGACACTTGCAGAGGGTAAGCTCTCGGAGCAAAAGATGACACGTCAATTGTTTCACACATAATGTCTTGGCAGGATGGCCTCTTGCAAGAGCATCTTCTGTACATGTATGCAACAGGGAAGAAAGTATGAAAGAAATTAAAATTGGGAATGCATTGAAATAATTGAGTTTTCTAATGCAGAATCCTGCTTTCCTCCTCTGAAAGTGTCTAGAATCTGGCAGTGCTAAGTTTCTTCTCTGACTTAGTGAAGGTCCAGCAGTCTCAAGAGAGGCTGGCCTAAGACACGGGATGTAACAAATGAGATGTGGTATCAGCCTCCACTGAAACTGGCTTCTGAAGCCTTAAACCACCCCCGTTCATCATCTTCTGTCCCCTGAAAGTGGATGGTGTCCTTCACTGCAACTAGGACACTGTTGTCTGTGGTGGCAAAACAGATTTATTATTTAGAACACTCAATTTCAGCTGCAGCTATAGGCTGACAAAAGTGCTGAAATCCACTCCTTGAATATGAAACTTCACTTTTTTGTGTGCTTTCTCAGAGCATGTCTGTTTGCATTTCATCAGTTCTGCCCATATCATACTGAGATGGAAAGAAGAGGATAAATTAATTATGAGAACTATTTGTGTGATTTATGCATTATGCAAACATTCTTCTTGCTGTTACCGATGAATAAGCTGAACTGTGGCAGCATTGTTTTTAATTTTGCATTGTTATTTTATATAAGTTTACAACTGATATTAGTACCAAAGTCCCTAGTTTTCGTGTAGCCAGGAAAAATTAGTAAATTTTTTGTACAAACACACCATCCTACTAATTAAAAACAAAAAAAAAAGATAAGCTATTTGTACTCCTAGATTAATACCATTGCAAGAAAAGGCCCTTCAGTATGTATATTTTTTCCTGTAATTAGTTTTTAAAAAATAAACATGCTATCTTTGAAGGGAAAATAAAAGACAGAAAACCAGAATAATTATGCAAGAAGAGACCTTTGGAAGATTCTAGTCAGAGATCCTGCTCTAAGTAAGGTCAGGTATGGGATCAGAGCAGGATTTATTCTCTTGTGTACAGTGGAAAAGACATTTGCCTGATCTTATGTGACCATTGGCAGCTTTGGTAAATAATCTAAATTGGGAAGCAATAAAAAGTGAAAACAATAGGCCTTTAGCGGGGAACATCCGTGGCCAACTAGCTCCATGTAGAAAGCTGAGCTCATGGTAGAACCACTGTGTGTAAATTCTGGGCTGCCAGACAGGACAGGATACCTTGCCCAGCACAAATGAGCATCCTCTTCCCCTGCATCAAAGCACGGAAGCCTTCAAGGAGGGATGAAGTGGTGACAGGGAACAGAATAGGAATTGCCATCTCCTTGCCCTGCCTATCTCAGGACCAAGGATATGAGTTGAAGAGAAAAGTGTACTAAATACATTTGCAGATGACTCAGCAAGAAGGAGGAAAACAGGATCAGTCAAGAGATCAGAAGAACAAAAATGTTGCCCTGACCTTTCTAAATACCTAGGAGAACTTCTACTTAAGGAAGTGGACAAGTTATTGTATTTAACTAAGTTTATTGTATTCAACTGCTGCTCTATTAGCTGTTGTATGAACCCTCCGAATGGGGTGAGGTGGAAAAGCAGAGAAGCATAATCTTTCATATCAAGTCTGTAATAGTACAGAAACTGTAATTTCTTGATTTCTGCTGAAAATTTTTACTTCTAAAGGTAATGCTTGTTTATTTTTCCATTATGAGTTCATTGTGACATTCAATGGCAAGCAAAGTGCAAAGGGGCAAGAAAGCAAGTAGGCTGTAACAATGATTCATTCTGTTATGGGATTCAAATTCATGAAAGAGAAAATAAACTTGTGAAATTATAGTACGGAACAATCATTTTCATCATGACAAGAATATGGCAAGTTCATAAAGTACTCAAAGTAAATCTAAATAGGTGTATAAATAAGGTACTAGATAGAGGAGTAAAATCGAGTAAAGGTTACACTTCTAAATGTCTCTTAAGTGTCTAAATTTCTCCAAATATCTTCAAGGGAACAGCTAATCTCCATGAAACTCATTTCAAGCATGTTTTCCTTGACAGTTTTCTTCCCCAGCAAGTTGAGTATGCCTCACAAATACTGAAGATTTTTCAAGCTTAGTAGAGAACACAAGGATAATAAATCCAAGGATAATTGCAAGGAATTGGGTTTTAAAACTTGAGGACTTCTGTAGCTCTGCATCCCTTAACAGACCAGACTAGTTGAATTCATCCTTTAGGAAATACAGTAATTCATTCAGAATCACAGAATCTCAGAATGCCTGGGGAAGGGACCTCTATAGGTCGTTTACTCCAGCCCCGCTGCTCACCTAGAGCAGACTGCACAGGATCACACCCAGGCAGGTTCAGAATATCTCCATCAAAGGAGACTACACACCTTCTCTCAGCAGCCTGTTGTAGTGTTCTGTCGCCTCACAGTAAAGAAGTTCTTCCTCATGTTTAGCTGGAACTTCCCGTGCAGCAGTTTCTATCCATTGTCCCTTGTCCCATTGTTTGGCACTACTGATGAATCTGGCCCCATTCTCCTGACAAGCACCCTTAAATATCTGTAGGCATTGAAGAGGTTCCCTCCCAGTCTTCTCTTCTCCAGACTAAACAGGCCCAGCTCCAGCAGTTTTTCCTCATAAGAGAGATGCTCCAGACCCCTCATCATCTTCATGGCCTCTGCTGGGCCCTCTCCAGTATCTCCTTGTCTTTCTTGCCCTGAGGAGGCCAAAACTGAACTCGGCACTCCAGATGTGCCTCACAGGTCTGAGTAGAGGGTCAGGATCACATTCCTTGGCCTGTTAACAACCTCTTCAAAGCTTTATCATTGTGTGTGTTCACAGTGAGTCCCAGATGTTGCACGTCTGCTATCCTTTTTCTCCCAAGGCACAGATTCATGATTGTTTGTGACCACAGAAACATATCCGTTAGAGGTGGTGTTAATCCCCCGCACTTGTAGGTAGGGATTGTATAACTAAAATACAAACAGAAAATAAAGTGTATAAAGATGTAACACCACTATAAATAAATCACTTTCTAAAAAAACCAAAATCATTCATGTTAACCTATAATAACTTAAAGCCATAGTAAAGAAGACATAACTCATTTTAAAAACCCTGTAATATTTAAGCAGGAAAGGCCCAGGACATAAGCAATGGCTGTGTGCTTGCTGGTGTAAGAATAGAGTAAATGACCACATTATCCAAAGTTGTCAATACACTACTGGGCATAAAAGCAGCCAAATCACCATTCTAGTTCCTGCCTATATTTGCTAACCCACTAGCAAATTTATCCTGGAAAGCAAGAAAAATGCACTGGATGACAGATGTTTTACTCTATCTGTTGGAGCCACCATATGTCCTGCCTGTGACTTTTGTTCACTTGCATGAATTACAGGGTTAATATTTTACCCTTTTCATTGAATAAATATTTCTTCATAGACTTAAGAGTTCAGCAACTAAATACTATAAATAAAATCATGAGAAAATGGGTAAAACAAATGTAGGATACCTCTCAAATTTTTTTTTCATATCTGTGGTTTCTTCACTTCTGCTTCTGAGTTGCTTCGTGTGTTATATTTAAACTTTGAAATGCTGTCTTGTACAATTGGTACAACATGAAAAGTGTACCTGTACCAACTCCGGTTTTTTCTGAAATAATGGAAATGTAAACAAAAGTAGAATAGAGATTGCCATGGAAAATAATAGCTAATTAAAGGCTCCAGGGGTTTAAAATATAATGAATCTGAACTACAATGTAGATTTTGACTTTTTGTTACGATCTGACTTGGAAGTCTATCTATTAAAATATTATCAGGAGATTATTCTGTCAGAGCCAGGGAAGAATAAAAGGTATGAGCACACAAAATTACAGCCTTGCAATTTATAGGTAATTTAAAGCTGATATACCTCAGTTTTTCAGAAAAGTTTAAAAAATGTTTCATTGTGCCAAAAATGATTATACAGATATGGTTTTCTTTAATGGAGACCTTGAGGTCTTGAAATTGTGTTCTCTTGTTCTCAGAAAGAGCAATATAATTTCTTATTTAAAAATATGAGACCATAAAAGTATTCTGTCTGATACTCGGAGAATACTCCATTTACGCAGACATGTGTACCTATCTGTGCACAGGCACACAAAGTGTGCTGACCTTTCATTTCCATATATTGTGTTCAACACAGGTGATTTCCAAGGTGATGGAGTTATCTGTAAAATTATTAATAGCCTGACATTTATGGATGAGTAAATCTGAAAATCCTCTGTGATACATAGCCTATGGCTAACACCAATTATGCAGCTAAATAATCCAACTAAGGATTTATAGGGCACTAGAAAGGAAACAGGAAAAAGCACAGTTCTGCTAAGCATTACTCACTTTTTGTTGGCCAACCTCATGACTAACTAAGCCAACGTATCTACCAATTAACAGTAAAATGGGACCTTTCCCACTTCATTATAGGTAATGATTCTTTTTATATAAACATACTGCAAATTCTTTTAATGTTAGAGCAGGATCCTTAGAAAATTTCACACTTGGTTTTAGGGAAATAGGGTTTCTCTTCTTACCAAGATAAAGAAACTCTATACCTCAACCAAGCAAATATTAAGCAAAGCAAATGCTAAGCAAATATCTAAGCAAATATTAAGAACCTTTGCTAATGAGTTTAACATTTAAACTGGAGATCTGTACTATTACAACCTGTTCCTATTGTCATAGGTCTTTGCCTTTAGTAAGTTGGAAATGGCCTGAATATACAAGCATTCTTCTCTTTATAAACTGTACTATTTATGAACCATAGAAAGTGACTTCTGCAATATTTCATACTTGTTTTCATTTTTAAAAAATTTCTTTATTTATTTGCTTGTTTGTTTTAAAGCAAACCACATTGTCTCAGTCATTAAGTCTCTAGGCAGTACTGACTAAATATTATGAAACATCAGTGAGAGGTTTTTGAAAAAAAGTTTTATTGAGTTGAAAGAAATCAAGTGCACTTTAATTTTTTTTTCCAAATTTCCTTAAAATATTCCAGCTGCTGAAAGCTTCCAATTTCCTTTTTGTCATCATTGTCATTGCTAATACTTATTATTTCAAGTATTGCTAGTGAATAAGAAGAAGAATTTCAGTAGAACAGCAAGTGGGAATTTTCCAAATTCTACGTTATTTTCTGCCTGGCTAAACGTGTGTCAATCTGTACAGGTTTTCTTCTACATCCACCTCTGCCTCTTAATCCTGACAAATATTTTCTTCTGTGATGAACAAAAGCACCACTAGCAAATATAACATTTGGATAAAAAGTGGATTTAATATCCAGGGAGAGGCAAAGAGTGGGAACATAGAGTAAGGGCTCTAGGGGTAAGTACAGATATTTTCTTGTAACAGTTTTCTGTTTAGGAATAAAAGTTCTGAGGAAAATTTTGTTGGAATTTTCTGTCACTTATTTCCATTGAAATTACAACCTGTATTACCCAGAGACGGTCTGGAGTCTCCCTTACTAGAGAAATTCCATAACCACCTGGGCACAATCCTGTGCCTTGTGCTCTGGGATGACCCTGCCTGAGCAGGGAGGTTGGACCAGATGACTCACTGTGGGCCCTTCCAATCTGACACATCCTTCCCATCGTATGATTCTGTGTGAAATGAGAATTTTGCCTGAGGATCCCCAGGATTAGGATGTTACTAATCAGGCTACCTTTTTCTAACTATTTGGCTGTTGTAAAAGAACCATCAGTTGACCTGTTATGTCATGCACTATGGAATTTGGTTTTTTATTAAATTCCTCATTAAAAATAATGCTGATTTGATCATGGACAATCCTATGAATGGAAGAGTTGTTCTCATTGAGATGGAGCTGAACTCATCAGGGGAAAAATAACTGCCGGAGTGCACAGTAGGAAGGCAGATGACAGGCAGAGGGGATGGGATAGTGTAGAGAGGAGCAAGATTTTTGTGAGGCACAGCAAACAAACAACCACAAAAACAATCTAGGGATCAGAGGGGCTGTTTGCAGTCTGCTGCAACTCCTAAAACCACTGAGCTAACAGAAATCAAGCCTGAAAGGAAGTAGCTGTCTTGCAGACAAGTAATGTCTATTAATATTTATGCACATTTCAAGAGTTTCCTGTTGCCACTAACAGCGTGTCTGTGATCTTTATCAACATTACTGGTAAGAAAATCAGGAACTGGATCAGGGCAGAGAGCATCAGAAATAGAGCCAGAGCTTTTCTGCCATGGCCCCAGGAATTTCTGAGGAATCCCTGACAGACTTTGGAGACTGGGCAAGGACTACTGTCATGTCTTGCTAAAGACTTGACTTTTGATCGTGATATGTTTTGCAATACTTATTGCTGTTCTCTTTAAAGATGTCTTTGGATTACTAATGCAATACGTGTGTGAAGACTAATAAGAAGCAGATTCATAATAGAGGTGCTTCTTATAGTGAAAAGGAAAAAGTCTATGCTTTTTCATAAATCTGAGCGTTCACTGGGGCAGTATATTAACTGATAACATTCTTGTACAGTTTATAGTGGGTGAAAATCACGAGGGGAAAACCAGTTAAGTGACTGTTCCTCTGTGTCTATCTGCAGCTATAAGGGAAGGGAAGAAAAGAAAGATAAAAGGGTATTTTTGTATAATCTGTTGGTTTATTCATAAAATATTTCCCTACCAATGGAAAAAAAAAAACAAACAGAAAACCAAGAGCTCTTCCCCATGGGCTTAGATAGCTGGCCTAGTGGAAAGTCTTTGTTATTCTGAATTTAGGAAATTTTAATTATTTATTCCTATGGAAGTAAACTGTGGAGGTCATACCTACTGGGTGCAGGCAAAGCCTTTTGTACTCTTCTGTCATTCATTATGTATAGTCTATATTTTTAGATATTAAAAGTTTAGAGAAGTTTAAACTTTTGGGGTTTGAGATGTTTTTAATCATATTTTCAAGACGTTTTATTCACTCATTTCACAGGTACAGGAACCTGATACGTTTCGATGGGTTTAAATGTTGGCCCTTTTCCCTATCCTGATTCTTGCTATATTGAAGTCCATTGGGTGCCTTTGTGGTTTTTTCCCTTCTTCACTAGAGAGGATGTCCATTAGTACTCAACTATTTTGACTTGTAGAAATCCTCGAACCTACTTAAACTACTCATCAGTTTCTCTTTCTATAATCTAAATAATTATGAGGGTGTTTTAAGATCTTTACTGGCTAGTGTTATCTATAGTTTTTTGAAGTTTTATGTCTCTTTCAACACCATCTAAAATGTTGCCTAAAGGATTTTCTGAAATTGTTGCATTCTCAGGAAAAGCAACTTTTATTTTGGTGTAAATTGTTATGTTTCATCTTTCTTCTAACTTTTCTTTTGACAAAAATAATGAGTGTGTTTACAACCTGTGTGCTGCTGCACAGTCTCTGCTCCCAAACAACCCTGGTTTTGGACCTGCCACCCCTGTGATTTATTTGTTAGAGAATAATTTCTCTCAGTAACAGGAGCGCATGTGGCAGGGCCAGGAAAGCACAAGGGAGCCCTGCCTCGCAGTGCCCCCGGCCCCCTGCTCAGGGCCCAAGTGCCCCATGTTCTTATCAGCTCATGCTCAGTCTTGATCCCAGTAGGATGTGGACCACACCAGTGCCTTGCCTCCAGTCCCAGCCCCATCTCTTAGTGGAATGTCTGGCTCCTCCCTGACAGCCCCCAGGGCTGCTAGGAGGCCCTGCTGTCATCCCTGGCTCTGGCCATCCTGCTCTGGCTGGAGAGTGAGGGCAGGACCCTGCCTGTGCCTGGGTCACCCTGATTTTGAGTGCTGTGTCCAGTTCTGGGCCCCTCACTTCAGGAAGAACATTGAGGTGCTGGAGAGTGTCTGTAGAAGGGCAACAGAGTTGGGGAAGGGTCTGGAGCACAAGTCTGATGAGGAGCAGCTGAGGGAGCTGAGGGGGCTCAGACTGGAGAAAAGGAGGCTCAGGGGCACCTTCTCCCTCGGTACAACTCCCTGACAGGAGAGTGGAGCCAGGTGGGGTCAGGCTCTTTTCCCAGGCAACCAGTGACAGGACAAGAGGACACAGCCTTAAGCTGACCATGGGAGGGTCAGGCTGGACACTGGGAAGAATTTCTTCACTGAAAGGCTTTTCAAACATTGGAGTGGGCTGCCTAGGGAGGTGGTGGAGTCACCATACCTGGAGGTATTCAAGAAGCCTCTGGACATTGCAGTGACTCAGCCACTGGTTGACAAAGGTTGAGCTCAATGACCTCAGAGGTGTTTTCCAACATAAATGATTCTGTGATAGTATGACTCCCCTGCTCAGCCCCATCCTGCCATGCTCCCTGACAAAGTGGCACTCCTGTCCTTAGTTTCTAAATATAAATTCTCTTCACTAGATCGTAAACACAAGTTTATTTTGAATATTCAAAAGCCGAACACGCAAACTCTGGTGCTTTGAAAGGCGAACCATGCAGGGCTGCGAGCAATATGGTTTTGTTTGGGTTATCATCTTGCCTGAGGCTTAAATGATGTTTTTGATCTTCTACTTAGTTGCTTTCCTTTGTAAATCATTCGTCAGGAGTTATATTTTTGTACAGGAGAGTAAAAAAGCTTTGTTACTCTAGTTACCTGATGGATATTATAACTTCAAAATTTAATAGATAAACACTACAATTTTACCAACATTTGGCTGGCATTTATACTTTGCTACTTTAGAGCCTTATGTTGGGGTTACATAGATAGATGTAAATGGTGTGTAGTGTAGTAGTGAGATAATGAAAAGTGTGCTTTCTTCCTGTGTCTCACTGAATAACAAGGGGCCAGAAAGCTGCAAAACATAAACCTATGTGTAGTTAAATTAGGCTACTAGGCACAAAGTGCAGAACTTTATCACAAGTTTTTGGCTGTTTTCATGCAGATTCTCCAGGCTAATGAAGAGAAAACTTTGGGGAAAAAATACTTTAATTCAGTACCTTTGCTTTGTTAATATTTTAATTTTTTTTGTCCTTTTTCCCCCTTTTTAATACATTGTAGCACGGGGGAAAAAAAGGAAATTGAGAAAAAGGAGGAAAATAACCAAATAAGGAAAAAACCCCACATGGTTTATAGCTGTCACCGATATTAATATCTTTCTGAAGAAGGCATATTTGAGCTACAGTTAACATCAGTGGTTCACTGCCTTTTGTAAATGATATTGTTTATTATAGTGTTCTCTAAGAGAAGATATAAGCAAAGACTATTATAAAAGAACTGCTGAGTTATCAAGCCTTGTCCAGATTATAGAGTGGCAGTACTGGAATTACAGAAGTGTCTGAAATGTAAAAAATATCTCTTGCTCTTGCTTTTTACTCCCTACTCCATTAAAAGTTAAAGATGGGAAGGGAGTTCTTGTGACATTTCTTGCACCTTAAAAATAGAAATTCTGTCCCTGTAACACCTCATGCTCATTGCTTGCAGTGCGAGCAAGTAATTTGATCCTTGACTGACAGGAATCCCTGTGTTACCTTGACTTTTGATGATTGCAGTTCATACATGCTCTTCACCAAACACTTCTTAACTTTTTTTTTACTTTTTTACTTTTCACTTTTTCTTTTTATTTGTTCTCTTGTTTTCATATATTTTTCTATACCTAGGTTATATTCTCTATTATTTTCATTCTGGGAAATAATTGGCAGTTTTCAATGCAAAAAATCCTACAAACAACCATTCTTAAAAGAGATAAAAAGAATGTTAAAAAATAATATTTAAAAAAAAAAAAACAAAAAAACCTACCCCGAAATGGCAAAAACCCCAAAGAAAAACAAAGCAAAAACCCAAAAGCAGAAGATTGTTTCACTCACATTTCAGGGGATTTTTTTTTCTACCACAGAAGCTGATGAAAACTGTTGAAAAGGAAAATGATATGGAAAAACACATTAAGAAAACTTCATAAATTTCTGTTCCAGGACGTAAAATTGTAACACTTTTCCTACAATTTTGCATTTCAACCACTTCAGAGGTTGCTATAGTAATGAACTGGGGTTTTATTTAACTTGGACTGATATAGAGCTATGATCTACCTTGATGGTTAGAATTTATATTACTACAGGCTTATGGGTACATTAATTCATGCATTATTTTTGTTGAATATCATAACATAAGGCTTCTTAGGACTAAAAATATTTTTATATTTAATGGTAGTAAAGCTTTGTGTTTTGAGTCATATTGTAAGTGAGGTTTTGGTTACATATTTAGAATGGAGAAAGTGTTATTTAGAGTCTTGCAATATCACAGATTTCTGGATTACAGCACAGTGTTAATAAGAAACATGCATCTGAAACTGATGCTGCACTTTAGCAGCAGTTTAGCTGTGGAAGGAAAAAGTTATTACATGGATGTAACCTATTAAAATGGTACTTGTAAGGCACTTCAAAAGGAAAAGGTAGAAGATGATTTATATGTAATTGGATATTTCCTTATCCTCTCCTATCAGCCCCACCCAGAACTGATCCTATAGATGTTTTCATGTTATAGAGAACCTTTTCTAATTTTTTTTCCTACAGAGTATCATAAATACTGTATATATAACAGTTTTATACTTAATTACAAATCAGCCTGATTATCAAAACAAGCTCTAATCTCTTCCTTTAATTGAAGTTAAATGGAACTATACACAGCAGCAACCAGACGGCTTGATTTGCCTAATGCACAGAATAAACAACCACAGAGTCACATCAGAATTCAGGTCTTGTGATCTTATTTCTCAGAAGCTGTTTTACTAAGAAGAAATAATAATAATAATAATAATAATAATAATAATAATAACAACAACAACAACAACAACAACAACAACAACAACAACAACAACAGTAATGGAAGCATTAATTTCTTGATGTGTGGATGGGGTATAAATCAAAATTTTGTGATATTTCAATGAAATATTTGCAGAAATAATATATTTATTTAAGCATTCAGAAAAATTCACTCACAAATAACTGTCTTAAGTATGTGTGTGATAACAAAGATCCCTTTTGTGAGAAGAAATCATAGAGAAGTATTATTCAAATGCCATTTTCACTTTCGGAAGAAATCTTGTTGATAGACTGATGTGTCGAAAATAATGCCAGTTGTGAAAAAAATCAGGAACTCTGAGCTGAAGAATCATCATCAGAGGGTTTTGGTATACCAGTGAGTTTTTTTAGAATACACATACCATTAAGTTCTGAGAAAATGTCATCCTTTTGTTATCTCTCAATATAATAAGTAATTGTCATTAGTGCTACATCCAAGAGCAGATTGCTGAAAAGGAAAGAAAGGTAGATTTGCTATTTTTTAAATGTAACACAAATATCGGAATATTTTACTTGTGTCACTCAATTATCCTTTCATCAAAATTCATGTCAAAACTGAAGTATTAGTATTCTAAATATGTGTCTTTCTTTTTGATCACTGTGATTCTCCCAGCTTGACTAGTTCTAAAGATTTGAGATTAGTGATTAAAAAATCAGCCAAATAACTCACACTGTTTTACAAATATTTTGCAATGAAATACTACAACTAGTATTGCATGCACTGTAATTGTGTATTACTTTTTATTTGGCATTTTTACAGTAAGACATAATTCTTGAGCAGTGTTTGATCTGAAGAATGGATGTTCCTAGGCCACTTGTTTGCAAGTCAATAAAATTTATTTCCCTTCATACATAGATGATAGCTGAGCAGTTGTTCAATGTCATCATCTAGTAAGTAGTGCAGTGAACATTGCCAATGATCTTTGTTGTGCTTCCACTTTTATATTAGACCTGCTTTTTCCAGGCAACAGAATTGTTTGGGTACCTGAAACCAGTAAACTTTACTGCTTATAAGTACTAATTCTAAACATAAAATTTTGACCATATTTCCTGCAATACATTTCAGGTTTCAGTTCTTTCAGGTTTTGGCATGCTAGCTGTTGAGACACTGTATTCTGACCTATTATTCTGACCTATCTGATTCTGTAGGAATCAGAGACCTGTCTGGTTTAATTAGAAATCAAGAAATCAAGAAATCACTCAAGAATTTCACTGAACTTCATAAAATCATAGAATCATAGGATTATATGTATTGGAAGGGACTTTAAAGATCATCTCTTTCCAACCCCCTGCCATGGGAAGGGACACCTTCCAATAGATGAGGTTGCTTGGAGCCCCATCCAACCTGGCACTGAACATTTCCAGGGATTAAGCATCCCCAGCCTTTCCAGGCAACTTGCCCTGGTGTCTGACCACCCCCACAGTAAAGAATATCTTCCTAATATCGGACCCAAACCTACTCTCAGTCTGAAGCCATTCCCTCTTGTCCTATCACTCCTTGTAAAAAGTACCCCTCAGTCCTTTTGTAGCCCCTTTAGGTACAGGAAGGTGCTAGAAGGTCTCCCTTGAGCTTTCTCTTCTGAAGAGGCTGAACAACCCCAACTCTCCCAGCCTTTCTCCATAGCAGAGGTGCTCCATCCCTCTGATTATCTTCAGAGACCTCCTCTGGACTGGCTCCAACAGGTTCACATCCTTCTCATGTTGGAGGACCCAGAGCTGGATGCAGCACTGCAGGTGGGGTCTCAGCAGAGGGGGCAGAGGGGCAGAATCCCCTCCCTCCCCTGCTGTCCACAGGGCTTTGGATGCAGCCCAGGATACAATTTTTTGCCTACTCCAATAGTTTATTTTATGTGAAACATATATCATTATTCCATATAGCCCAAAGTTACGGTTTCTTTATATGGAAATGTTAGCCCACTATCAATTCCATTGCATTTCTCTTTCCTGCCAAAATTCACAATTAAACAAAATGTACATGATCTCTAAGGCAGATTCACATTTTCTTTCTTTCCCCGCAAAGAATCAAAAATGTTGATTAATAGAATTATTATGAAATGTGTCATCTTGTACAAGCTCTACTATTGATCTTAAGACTGTTACCAAATAAACTTTCCATTTTCAGACCAAAAGAATCTGTAAATGGAAAGTGGAGGAGACAGAAGACTGGATGAAAAAATATAATTGTAAGAAAACCGATTTCAAACATTATCTTTTAAAACCTATTATGAAAAAAACTTGCCCCAAACCCATGCTGTTCTCAGTGACTTATGCATCTGCTTAGTGATTGGAAGTACATATTGAAAAAAGATTGATTCGTACATGATAATAACAACTCACTTGTAAAAATGAGTAGGTAAAACAAATTAATCAAACACATTTAACACAAAAATCTTTCACCAGTAACAATTTAAATATTTAGTAGAGCCCATATTAATTAAATTCCCTGAAGATGAAGATAAAATTCCTAATACCCATAATTTTTCCATGATTATAAATGAACACGTGTTCCAAAAATGTGATGCAGTGGATGTGTTTTGAGACTGATGAGAAGCAAACCATATTGATCTTGTAGCTGCACAGCGTGATAATTTGTACACTTTTCCACATAATAACCATATTTAACTCAATGTAGAGACGTGAGAGAGAGTTCTTTCTCATGCTGCAGTCTGGCTAAACAAATCTTACCTTTTTCCTCTTTTTACATACCTTTGAGGAAAGTGGTCTTGATTCCCCCACCAACCTGCATATTTCCTAATTCCTCAGGAAATTCTATCCCCTTGATGCTGCTGTACAAGAGCAATATTCTTCCATTTCTATATTTGCTCATGTAATATTAATATGAGAATAAAGCTACTAAGGCTGATATTTAGTTCTGAGTTTTCCTGGAGCTGGATGGGATCACCCTCATGAACTGCTATTACTACTTAGCTGTGCTCCCTTTCTAAGGAAGGCGTTGAACCACAGGAAAACTTTCAATAGGTATGAGGTGGTTCTCTTAATCTGTTTATATCTTCAGACACAACTTGAAAGATCAAGTGTTTGATACGTATGAAATAATTCAATCACTCCATAGCTGTTATCCTGGTTGTGGACTTTTTGATCGTTATTTTTATACTACAGTATTGGATTTTAAAGGTGAAAAATAAACGTTTGCAAGTTGCATATTTTACTATTATTTTAGTTACTTATTAAATAGACTAGCTATTTAAAAAGTCTGTTGCATGCCCATGTTGCCTATAGACTTTGCTGTTATCATATTTTATCTGAATATGTTTTTTACCAGTTTTTCTTTCCTTTTAATTAACCCCCAATTAAATCAAAGAGCTTTTTGGAAGTATTTGTGGGATTTTACTTAGGAACATACTGACAGTCATGTCCTAAACAATCTTTCATAGTGACATGAGAGCTGCACTTTAAAGATTCTAACAAGGCAGTTGATTCAAATTTTGAAGTCTTGAATCACACTTCTGGTTTTTTCTCACTTGATATATGTGAGTGCTTTATTATCTGAACCTATAGAAGTCAAGACCACTTAGCAAATATGGTTCCCAAACTTTGAGGGATACACAGGAAGTAGGCACGTGTTGCTCCTACTTTCAGTTATGCCACTGCACACAAGAGAAAATAAATTTAGTCCTATGGTGTATTTTCTGCACCTTGAAAAATACAAAAATTCTAAATTTAGTAAAAATATATTCAGCTTTGAATAAATGGTCTCCTCTGATGTTACTAGTTTTGCAGGAAAGTCAATTTTGAAAAACATCTGTCAGGAAAACAGAAAAATATGAACACACATTATGGTCTTTTAATATGACTTGTCTCCTCCAGCTGAATGTAAAAATCTCCAAATACTAAGCATTCTATTTTCTTCACTGGAAGGGAGACAAGAAAATAAAGATATGGGCTACTGAACATCTCTGTCCTCTGTCCATAAAGATTTCCTGAAAGGCACATCTCCATTATGTTTAGCCAGTGTCAGAATCTCCCTCTGGCTATCCAAATGTGAGCAGAATTATTAATTTCTCTAATATTTTCTACATTATATAATTTTAAAAAAAATTATTATAATATAATGTCTCACCCTGTAGCCTGTCAGATTATGTGCAGTTGCTAATATGTCAAAAAACAACATAAAACAGTAATGAAAAAAGCAAATGTAAATATTTTCTTAGAATGTATATTGGATTTTTGCTCATGAAATATCTTTTTCATTTTGGAGAAATCTTATTGTGTGGAATATATTTGTTCTGCAAATCCACCAAAAACTGTTTTTCTGAACAAGTATTTTCAATCATAATCAGTTTTGATTAATATTTTACTGCAGTATTTTTTAGCAAACATACTGAAAGAATGTTAAAGTTACAAATTCAAGTACAGCAGGTTTAGAGAAATCCAATTTCCACAGTCTGTATGCATATCATAATTCAATAAAGTACCCACAAATTATTTTCCTTATAGTTCTGTCTTCATTCACTTGATGCAATGGCCTTTCCCTTCATTGCCTGCAAATGCCACAGATCAAACAGGCAATTTTCCAGTGTGGCATCTGGTGTCCTGAATTTGGCAGAGGTTACTTTTCAAAATCTCTCTTCTTCATCTAAAGAGGAGTTTATGGAGGTGAAGTGTAAAAATGATACTTACTATGTTTCTTTTTCACCACGCTGTTCCAGTCCATAGGAGTTCATGCTTTGGGAGTAAATTCGTAAGTTGGCTTCATCTCTTCATTTTAATCTGCGGTCAACTGACCAAACTTAAATAGGAGCATATAGGCACTGGAAATGTCTGAAGTCATGTCTTCCCACAATGCCTCCTAATCATGGGAGGTATGGTAATTTAACAGTTTTCAAATAAATATTTATTTTAAAAATAAATATATATTAGCATATTTGATGAAAAACATTGCTGCCAAATATTATTTTTATGTTAAAAAATACTAGTTCAGCAAAATACTTTGTTTTATATGGTCTGTGGTGAGGGCAGAAAAAAAACTTTGTGTATCACGTACATTGTAACAACTCGTGGAATGGCAATTTTTGCATTAAACCTGTATATACTCCCTATTAATTCTTAGCATCTCTCAAACATAAATTCAAATGTTGCGAATGTACTTGCATGATTTTACACAGAGTTTCCTTGATATTGTTCCTTGGACAGAAGGCCTGGGTTCTCTACCTTGGCTTGATAAATCTGTGTATTGCCCCCCTGCACTTTATCCCTGTTCTGGAGCTGGTTGCTTTCTGGTATCTAACAATGTAAGCTCCTGATTTGCCTTCTATGAGCAGGACCTTGAAAGTTATTAAAGGGTGGCATCTGCCACTTCTCTTGGACCAGGCTGTCCTTACTCTGCCCAGGCACAGGCCAGTCTGAGGGTGCAGGTAAATATACGTAGGTGTTCAAGCATGGGCGAGCATGTAGGGGCTCCATACGATTGCCTGAGACCCCTTTAACTGTCTTATTTCCTAGTGTTTTATGAATATAAAAGAAACTTCCAGATAAAACATAAGTCCTACAGAAATGCTTGCCTTCTTGTGTCAGCCAGGTAGCAGGATATGTAAATTGAAAGAAAAACAAAAAGGAAAGACATTCTTGTGATTTCCAGGAGTTCATTGACTCTGTCTACATAAACTTAGTACAAATCTAGATGAACAAAGCAGGATTCAAGTATCTGAAAACAGGCTCTTCAGGTATTGTGCGGAGCCCCACTGAGGAACAGCAGTCTCGACGCAAATGTGTTAGTCATCAGTCTGCTCTGCCTGGATGTCTCAAAACCCCCACAAACTCCCAAATGACACCAGTTATTTACCTATTCAGAGCTGAATGTTCTCTATACATAATAATTCAAATGCTTAAAATTAGGTGTCTAGCAGCATTTTAGACATCATTAAGATATCCTTCCACCCAAAGATGCCCTCTTGAATATCTTCCATTGATCTTCTGTCATATATGGCAACCCTAAGCAGATGTTTCAGGTATTCTATGATCAAGACATAGATGTCTTTATGCATTTGAATTGTTTTGCTACATTTAGAGGTCTAAATTTAGATGCCTGCAGTATGGTACTGAAAGATATCATGAGGTATTCAGTTGTGTGCTGGAACAGATGAAATTCATTTGGACTATTTTAGTACTGCCTGTCAGGATAGGATCGACCCAGCCTAGAAATTGTAGCTTTCTTCTGTGCTTTATTACTAGAAATGGCCCTTTAGTTTGATGGATCATTTCATCCCACAAGTTATAACTGAATGAATAAATGCTGACTTGCTTATTAAATTATGCATACCACATACATATATATATGTATAAATACATATGTACAGCTACAACTTATTGAATTCTCTGCAGTATCTTACAGCTATAACTGACTTCAGTCTCACACTCAGTCTCATACCAACCAATATCCAGAGGATGTGCAAGTCTGCCAAGCTATCAGGCACAAAATTGCCGTTATGTGGGCAGTCTTTTCAGAGAGGATGAGGATGAGGTGGCATCTGTTTTCAAGCCCCTCCCAACACTCCTTGAATTCTGCTTAGGAATCTGCTTGTTTTGGATATGTCTCATTGGTACCAGTCATGGGAGGACAGTTTTTAATCTTTTCATCTTTTCCCATCTCTGTTGCAAGGATTTAATCACTGTCTCTCTTTTAGACCTGGTTGTCTTGGGAATTTGCAGGTAGATTTGTGTGTGTGAGCAACACATACCATTTTTATAGCTCTTCTCCATGCACATCGATATGAAGATTTTTATTACAATTTTGCAAAGTCCTAGAAGATTCCTGGGCTTCTATTTTCTTATATATCATAGACAGTTCAGTATGTACCGGTAAAACCTGACATCTAGCTTTTATGATATTCATAAGTTTTCTTGTCAAAAGTCTCCCAAGCCTCTGGAATATTTCAGCAATATATTGTCTTAAACTTTCCACTTTCCAAGTCTGGAATTGCAAATGAAGATTACAATTCTCTTCTTTCCTTGCAATCATTTTTGTCTTTAAATTCTAACCTAATGCACTCTTCATATGCTGTCGGTTTTATTGGATTCTGATGGGCTTTGTGATGTGCCTTCCCACTTTCGCATTCTCTGTTATTCATCTCACATTATCCATTTTTATCCAAAACAAACTGGGAAAAGAATTTGAAAAGAAACAGAAGAGTCAGATGTCATTGCTAGGACAGACACATTCTTGCTGTGCACTGTGATCATACTTTCACCGACTGTCCTGCTGAATATTTATTAAGGGCTACCTCTCGGTCTAATCTGAACTTTACTGGTTATAAGAGAAATGGCAGATCACATCAGGTACAGATCTTCATCCAGGCTCTGCTGTGCAGCATTTCTGCCTGTGAGCAGCAGCTGGCTCTCTCCTGAGTTTAGCAGCGAAGTTGTCAATGCCACATACTTGCTGTGAAGTTCAGTTCCAAAAACCTCTGTTGTGAGAGCGTGGGGATAGTTGTAGAAAAGATGTATAAGAATTAGGCAGAAATTTTCAGTAAGTTCATCTTAGTTAGTTAGTTAGTTAGTTCATCTTAGAAACTTATTTGTGGTATTATTCCATTTTAGAGCATTTTTCTAGCAATGGTAAACATTGGTACACAAAAAACCCCAGGAAGTTTGTGTTACCAATCTCACATTCCGCTAGTAAGAGCTGGAGGAAAAAAAATAGTAAAAAATAAAATCTGTTCAAAAACTTTATGCTTAGACCATTAAGTTTATTTGGAAAGTTGTTTCAGAACCACTAGAATAATGATAAAAATCTGTTGTTAAAAGCGTTGAGAATGGAGACCCAAAAGACAGGTCAAATCCAGCCTCTTCAGGGCTCTGTATTGGCTTGGGATGTTGTCTTCTATAGCTGCCCTGACAAGACATCTGGTTCCAGATACAGTGGTTCACATGAAGAGAAAGTACAGCTGAAATGTGCCCTGATAACTCTGTGTGACCCTTGTGCACCTCTTGTGTCCCTGTGTCCTGGAAGAATGCCAGCCAGGAGGGGGGCAAAAGGAGGTGGAGAGGGACTGCAAGATGATGGCAGCTTAAGAGTTGGACTCGATGATTCTTGTGTGTCCCTTCCACCTCAATATTCTGTGATTCTGTGATTCTAACTCAAAGGATTGGCATGTCCTGCTGCTAAAGCAGATGCCTGCAGAGAGCTGTACAAGCCCTCAGGCAAGATGTTGTCCCGGCAAGATGTTGTCCAGATAAGAGGGATCTCTGGTGCTGCACATCCACATCTCCCCATGGGCCTGGGCTAGGGGTTTGTCCATCCCCATGCACATGAGCAAGTATCAAGAGCTACAGCTTCTCCAGGGAGCCATGGGTCAGGACTCGGGCTTGGAGGCAGCACAGGGCACACAGTGGTCTTCTCCCTCCTCAGTCACTCGCTGAAGACTGTTGAAAATTTCTCTGAAACAGCATCAGTCTGAGGAAAAGGAGAGCTGCGTGGCACACACCCACTCTCTGCCCCATTCTCCTTCTCTTCCATTGAGTTTTTCCTTAAAATAGTTTCTGATTCATGGGCTCATCATACAGGTCTTCTGTTTTGCCTTGTCAATCTCTTTGGGGATTTCTTTATTGACCTCCTATATATGTTCTGCGGGATTGGCATTTTCTCCTGGTTTCTCCTGCATGCAGGCAATGTTGCCTGAGCCTGGCAGCACCATGCCTGATCTCAGAGGCTGCCTCAGAAGTATTCCACAGATGTTCTGCTGGGGCTGAAGAAGTCTCTCAGTATCCACTTTGCAGCTAATCTGAGGCTACTCAGAGATCACATGGGTGTGACAGATTCAAGGTGACCACTCATGGAGGGCAGCCCAAGTGTGTCATGGGCAGCATGAAAGGGTGTCTTGCAGTGGTTTCCCCTGGAATGGGGGAGCAGCCTAATGGACATGATAACCAGGACAGGACAGTACATGTGTGTGCTACATGCCCTGCCTTTTTTCCCCCCCAAAAAAGCTCACTGTGCAGAAGGGGCAATGAGTTGTGATATGAAGGAACAGCAGTGTTACAAGCAGGCCACACCAGCCTTTGGGGTCTCGCAGCCAGAAAATTCACTGGAGAGTGTCTTAACACCTGTGGATGCTCCCACCACACTGGGTACAGTAAGTATATGTAGGATGGTATAGCACAGTGGGGATTTTGACTCCATGGTGTTTCAGATGATGCAATGGAGTGTAAATGCAGCCACAAGTAGTAGCATCCACACAGTTATTTGTGAGTCATATTTTGAAATAATTGATGAAGTATGGGACCAAAAACCTTCCTCTTGGCTACTACACGGTGGTCAGGATGCTGATAAACTGTTCTTTCTGTGATGTAAGCATCCACAATATGCAAGTACTGCTCCATTTTATTATTATAAGTGGCAAAATGTGCATAGGCTTTTCAACCAGATCTCTTTTAGATCTGCACAATGTTCAGTTTGCTACAGACTAAAACTGTTTGTGGTTTTAAATTCAAAAACATTGTTGGATGGATAAAATATCTGCTCTCTGCAAATAAGCTTCCTAGTGGTATATTGCAATTCTCAGCAAGGTCTGTCTCTGTCAATTCACTCAACAATCTCAGGTAGGCAGAGTGGAACAAAATTGAGTATTTTCTGCAGGTGAATTAATTTCCCTTGTGGTTAGTGGCCAGGTTTGTGTGGACAATAAAAGTTACGTACATATACTTTTTTTTCCTTTAAAACCATGTCTGCAACTAGCATGCACATGTGCAGAAGGAAAATTTAGAATGTTTGTTCAGTTCAAGCTGGTAAACAAGTATTTTGTTCTGATGAGATTTAGCATGGAATTATGGGAGTACAGAGATTTCATAAACCATCTAGGTTGGCTGTCAGACACCTGTTTATGTAGGGGATCCCCTGTTGATCTAGGAGATGAAATTATGGCTAACAGGACTTTATAAACAAAAAATTTGGAGTGGTTATATTCCAGCTGTGTAACTTGCTATTACTTTTTCAATCCTCAGGACTTCTGACGTGAAGTGATTTCTGCAAAAAGACTTCAATAAAAATAAAAATCACAGAACAGGACTGAAGCTGACTTTATGTTAGACTGACTTACGTTTGTCTACTTGCCTATACACAGGAAAAACATAATGAAATTAATCACGTATATAGCACCTACAAGAGAAGCAGAGGAAAGTGTATTAAACTCTGAGGCTTAATCTGCATGCGGTTCAATGCTTGCTTAAAGTGAGCATTTTCTGCTTCTAGGATGCCAGTTTAACTGTTTCATGGCAGGTTTTCTGACACTCTGTAGACAATTCCTCATGCATAAACTGTTTAGAGGCTGCCTGCTCTCCTAGAACATGATAGAAGTATTTTATTTCACCTGTTGCCTATGTCAAATTGACAGGATTTGTGGGGGATAGAAAATAAAGCAGGTTGCCTATGAACCTTGAAACTAGTTCTTGGCTCTACCTGTCTGTACATGGACCTCTGGAACTAAGAACAGAAAACACCATCAAAGCACAGCTTGAGTGAGCTTTTACTGACCTCCTGCATAGAATCTCCCAGTTTCTTCTCTTACTAACCATGGCTTTTGAGTCATAAATACTCCTTACCCTAATTTTTTTATTAATTATGCAGTTGACATTAGCTTACTTACATTAGCTAGCTAAGGACTTTTACAGCTGTTTTTCACACCAGCCTGATATAACTTTTTTACTTAGGACAGCCTGTTGATCAACACAGAAGCAAAATGTAGGGGAAATTAAAAAAACTCTCTAGAAGGAATCATAACTGAATTAACTTCTACTGAATGGAAATAGCAAGACAGAAAAAGGATGAGAAAAGAAGAAGCAGTGTTTGGAGAGAAACAAAAGGAATAGTAAAATAGTAAAATAAAGGATTTCTGTTTATGAAGGCAACAAAAAATCATTAAAAAGGTACAAGTGTACAGGTTTCAATGAAAAGGCAGTAGATGAGGAAAATAGAAGCCATAGGGCAGTTCAGCAATTACAATGTTAATGAGAAATATGGAAAATAATCTTTTAGGCAAATAATGCTCACTGAATCAGTCAGGCAATTAAGCAATAATATGCAATATCTTATGGCTCCTACCTGTTACATTAAATTTAGGTAGAAAGAGCCTCAGGTTCTCTTCACATATTAAAATGCTGAGCCTCCAGTTCAGTTCTCTTTGGGAAATAAATACTAAAGAAGGGAAGGCAGACGAATATCTTTTAAAGGGAAGACTCATTTACAGTAAATGAAACAAAGAGAACTAGATACTAGCAGCTGGTTCAGTTTAGATGAGTTTTCCCCATTTGTAAACAACACGTTGCTGGGATTAGGATGGTGAAGCATTTGGTAGATTGTGAGAAATGGTAGGACTCATGTCATGGTTTTATTTTATAATAAAAATCACAATTACAATTTTACAAATCTGACTCCACTAAGCAACTGTTTCATGTAACATGAAGCCAGATAACATTTCTGTTGTTGGTAATAAGTTGACATAATTGCTATCAATCACACAATATGTCCGTTGCATCTGGAGTTACCTTCATTAAGTCACAAATCACAGCAGTCACTACAAATAAAAAACCTAGTGCATATTTTATTTTAAAATAAGCTGTCTGTGAAAAAAATATCAACCTTATGGGTATGTGTTGTCACCATAATAGGTGCTCCAGGTCACAGAGTTTAGATAAAAGTGGAATTGGTAATTCAAACTAGGTTTTTTACTTACAAATAGATTAAACTCCTTGCACGATTATCTTTCTGGTTCTGCACGTTACAGCTGATAGGAAACAGCATAGGGAAAACAGATTGAATTCAAACGTAAGGATTACTTAAAAATTAGAACAGAGCAGCAGAATGACAGTAATTAGCACAACCAGGGAAGACAACTGGCCCAGGCATATACATTAAAAAAAAAAAAAAAAAAAAGGTAGAGTCAGAGAAATGTTGAGTAGCTGGCATGTAGTAATTACAGTCCTCAAATTCATTCTCCTTTCTTTCTGTTTCAAGGACAGGACTACTAACTAAGAGTTTAATAGTATTTAGAATTTAATTTTGTGCATGTCTGGCATTTATTGCATGTATTTTGTGGCAGTGAATTTTTGTCAAAACATTAAGCTCAAAGGTTTGAAGGTCACAGAAGACTTGCTTTGATTCCAACATCCACTGCCAACCATTTGTTTGGCTTCATAAATTCTAAGCCTTAGCACAGACTTATAAAGGTGAAATCTGTAGAGGATTTTCCCCCAAATTTCAAGCAAATTGTTCCAGTGAAATTTCAGCCTAGTGTTTTGAAGCTCAGACATATGGATAGTTGTAGCTGAATTTTTTTAAATATGGAAAAATCTGATTTCTAAAGCATAAGTACTCAATCAGGGCATGCTGCATCAGACACTGTTAAAGAAGATATAATAGAAGCTGATTGAACAGAAAACTCACAACAGCAGCAGTTCAAGAACGTGCTGTGAAAAGCTCCTTCTTAAATTCAAAATAAATCGTTATAAGCTATTGTGACTGTAAAGGACCTTCCTTCTGATTTTCTGAAAACATTCCATTGAGGAACTCTGAGGCACACCTTGGCAGCCCAGCATGATGCTCTGTGGTCCTCCCACAGAGGTCCAAGCAAGTTCTGGAAAGGCTGCTTGGGTTAATTTGGAAAAGCCATGCAACTGCAGTAGCATGGACAGGCAGTCCTGCTGATTATTTGCATATCCCAGTAGAGATAATAAACTTCACACTGATATAACCTCACTGTACTTGTCATTAGTGCTTTGTTTGGCACAAGCTCAGATTTCTCAGCTGTCCACTTTGTGACACAGAACCTACTCTTAATTTCCATAGTCTCCGGACAAAACCTGTGCCACGGTAACTGGGAGGCCAAGGAACAGAAGTCAGAGGGATCACACTGAGGCAGCAAAGGCAAGTCACTGTGAGAGCTTAGAGCCTTACCTTACTTGTAGGTAAGTCCACATTTAAAGTCTGTCTTGACAGTGGGCTACTATCCTTCTCTAGATATGTTTAATTTTATGTAAAATAAGTTTAAAAGACTAGCACAAAAATTGATGAAAGAAGCAGAAAATGGAAGGCTACTTTTTTTGGTTCAGGGAACCAGGAATAGTTTGTAATACACAAAGACTATTTCTGCAATATGTTAATATCTTCCTTGTGAAAGGTGGTTCTGAGGAGGCAAACCAATAAATGATGTAAGTTTTAGATCAGTTTCTTAAATCATTAAAAATTTCAAAGCTTCTTAAGGGGCCCTCTAACATTTGAAAAAGTATATTTATCCCCTATTTCAAACCTATCTTCATTCACTGATATGTCAGAATCATCAATAGTCATTCAATATAATGTCTAAATAAAGAAGCCCATGAAAACATTTTGTGTAAGATGGATATTAGTTTCCTGTATTTTTTTAAAGTGTCAACCTTTACTTGTAAATGCATTACGCTATTTATAGTGTTAATTAACACTATAAGCAACAGTGCTTGTTGTTAATGAATATTTTTTTCAAGATAATGGTCAGCATTATCTGATATAAATACTACCCTGGACTGAATTAGGAGGAGTGTTGCCAGCAGATCCAGGGAGATCACTGATCCTTCCCCTTTGCTGAGAACTTGTGAAAGACATCTGGAGTGCTGGCTCCAGTGCTGGGCTCCCCAGCACAAAGAGGTGTGGAGCTGCTGGAGAGAGGCTCTGCTTTGCAGGCTTTCCTGCCTGCAGGGAAGTTGTGGGTTTAGGCTCATTTCATCATGCACATTCTTTAAGTTCGTGTTTTTCAGAAAAAGTATGAATTTCCCCATTAAAAGACATTTAATTGGGTTGTTTTCTTTTTTTTTTAATATTTTGTTTGTTTATTTTTTAATTCCAAAGCACCAAGAGCCACTGTTTCTTTACACATTTTTTTACTGTATACTCACAATAATTACATGCATATAATCAAATTTCCAGAATGCAAACCACAGATAAAGAGAACAGTTAATAAGAAAATACCAGTTATTAATCTGCTAACATACATAGAATATACATTATGTATTTTCCTTGTCAAAACTCTTGCCAGAGATCAATGCTTTAATTTTCAGAAAATGTGAATCAAAATAATTATGCAGGATTTACAGAAAAGACTTATTATTGGTTTAATTGGAAAAATGAAGCAGGGATTTTCTGGCCTAGGCTGATGCTAAATATTATCTCTTTGTAAAATCCTCTCCTCTCCTTTAATTGCCACGTCTACTGCTATTTAAAATCTGCAGAAAGTATAAATGGGCCAAATGAGATGTGCAAGGTTTCATTTGTGTACTTATTTTTAATTGTTATGCAGTTCTGTTTTGCTATTGAATGAATAATGATAATACTTTAAATGTCTCAGATAAATAATGTGGTAAGAGTAGAAAAGGTTTAACCAATATTTATCCTGTATCCTTTACTGCACAGTCAGGTAGGTTGGAAATAGTTGTTTGGAGTTTTTTTAATTTAAATTGGGATACTGCTTAAATCTGAAATGTTGGTTTGGGTAACACGTTGGAAATCTCCCACTTGAATGGTGTGCTTTTTGATAAATGCAGGAGCTGCAGGAGTACACAATTTCCAGTTATTAAACGTTATTACCTTGCTAAAAATGTTCCTGAGATGCTGATATTTGTAGTGTGCTATTAAGATACCTCTGTGTGCGTATGTGGCTGTAGGGAGAGTAGTTTCTTACTTTTCCTTTCCAAAGGGTTGGTTCTGTGCAGTGATAGCTTAGCCAATAGAGATTAACTCAGTGACTGCAGGGCTGCTTCTCCCTACAAGCCCTCTGTGTCTTATGTCCTAGACTGTCACTGGATTTGTATAACTGTGACTGGAAGTCACCACAACACTTAAAACACGGAGTGTATTTCTAGTTCAAAGAGTCCATAATATAAACTAAACATCCAGGACAGTTTGTTAGTACAACAGATGACAAATTATGCAGAGTAAAGCTTTGATGTGAAATATAGAATTTGGAAAGGGAATATGGTTTTTGATATTCCAGAAACTATCAAACACAAGGGGTTAGCAAGAGTCTGAGAACATTAAAATTAGAGGAAAATTATGTAAGGGTCAAAAGAAATAAGGAGATATTGCATGAAGCTCCACATAGATCTGGTGGGAACCTTGGACTGTTGAATAAACTGTATAATTCCTTGGCTTTCCAGCAATTATTCCAGATAGTTGGAAAAAACAGTGATGTTAGTTACTTGTGTTCAGATGCGTTACAAGTCAATCACTCTCAAATATTCTGAGGCTTTCTGAAACTGAGGGTTTTTAAAGAATATTTGGAGTAAATTGCATTCAGCTACCAGAAATTTTTATGAAACAGATTTTTTGAGGGTTTGATGCCAAATTTTGAAGGAAAATACTTTCTTTCAAAATTTGGTACAATGTGTGAAGAATTAATGGGTATCTATTTTGTGGAACAAAGGTGCTTAGAGAACCAGTGGTTTATAGTGGACAGAAGAATGGTAGATGTTTTACACAGAAAAATCATGCTTGTGATCTCTCTCCAAGGAGTTTAAAATCTCATTTTGGCAGCAACATGATGAAAAGTATTAAATACTGGTAGACGCGACTAGATAAAAGTATAAAAATTTTACAGTTAAAAAGGAAAATAAAAATGGAATTGCTAATGTAGCATTGTTATTGTTTGAGAGATTATATGAGGTCACACAATAAACCCATAAATGCTCTTTGTGAGCATCTAGTTACATTTCTGCTTTTCCAGCTTTTTCCTTTTTCACCTGAACATTTTATTTTCTCTGATTTCTCAAGCTTTGAGGGGAGTATGGTATTAAATTTATAGGTTTGTTCAACTTCTTACCCTAACATTATAAAACCAGAGTGTACTATACGATTAACTCTGCTGGTTACAACTGTTCTTTTTAAAAAGTCATTAGCACCTCAGAGTGATCAGAACATGAAATATCCAATTATTTCAAATGTAAAGAGCAGGGCAAATTAGTATGTTTCAATATCTTATAAAACATTCTCATGTGAATTCTTATACATATACATGTATGCACAAGTGTGCATGCATTTACACATGTACATATATTTTATAGACTAAATAGGGAGGTCACACACTTCGAAGATGAAAAACTGTAGATTTAAGGTAATTTAGATAACTGTAACTCAAACCTTTCCATTGCACAATTTAAAGGAGGAGACAGGAAGCATTGTAACCTTAGCTGGCTTCTATGACGAGCTTTTTTTAAGTGCTTGCCATTTTGTCCCCATGTACATTTATGTCAGAAAAATGAGCTTACAGCTTGGTGCAATACCTTGATTGCTCTAGCAATAGCTAGAAGAGTTGTAAATGAGCAGTAGCAAGAGATGGAACAATTAGTGAAAACTGGCGTATGAGCATTAAAGGGAGCACAAGGGCAAGCAGAACTCTTGGCCAAAGATCAGACACAATTGCTGAATTTCTTCACTAATTGGTACCTGCTGATCTGAGTGCTTATCTACTGTACTTTTGGAGAACATATCTTTAGTTCCATTTCAAATATGGTTCAAGAGGACTTCACAGAGCTATTAATTTTCCTCCTTCTTTTTCTCGTCTCTTTGCAGAGCTAAGGTCTTAATAGTTCTTGATAGCAATTTTAGATCAAATTGGACAATAATTGATAATAAGGTATTCCAAGAATCACCTAGTAATTTAAGTCACCAAAAATCTGCCATCAGGTGTACTGTCTGTTTTTCAAAAGTAGCATAAGCCCTGGCTACAAGCTCTCCTCAAATTATGCAGATGAACATTCAGAGGATTTTGAGTTCTGCACTTAGGTACAAAGAAGGAATTTTCTCTGGCTCTTATCATCTGTTAAAAAAACCCCTAAAAAATACATGTAATTAGTTTTACTTTTAGACATCTGTCTTACACTAGGTAGCTAATCCTACTCTTCATTTGTCCTCTCTTAATGTTAGGCACCTTGCACTGTTCACAGTTTAGAATTTCTAGTTCTCTGGAGACATTTGTTGGTTATCCTTCTTCACTGCATCTTGCCAACAACCTCAGGTGTGTGCCTACAACAATTTGTACATGAGAGCGTTCTCACGTTCATTCACACAGACACACACAAGGATGCTGTAGGGATGTCATAGGAGGTTTTGGTTATGCTTTTTTCTGGAAACAATCTGCTCATCTCATAAGAAAACTGCTGTAGGTGTTATTTCAGAGAGATATCTATTTTCAGTATTTTCATATTACTGGAGAGCCCAGGTTTTTATAACTCTAAATACTTAAAAGTACCTGTTTAACCTGCCTTTGCCCAAGTAGCACTCTATATGCAGCATTAGGACGGGAAAAGAGAAGTTTATTTCTCTTGCTGTATATATTGTAACATAATCTCACAGAAGTAATTTTCCTTTCCATTTAAAATATAATTTCTTAATTAATTAGTTTTATTGTGATTTTGAGCAGATCATGATGACCTCTATTCAAAACAAATGTTTAGCAAGGGTAAAGCCTCAGCCTTGAGCAAATTTGAATTCTAGAGACCCTAATAAGCTCTCATCAATCAAAGGTATATCTTTAGTGTAGGTTACATCATTCTGTAAGCTTTAAACATGTCACACCCAAGTAATGGAAACAAAAGATAGAACTCTGTACAAAGTAATAACCCTACAAGGAGGACAAGAGCTCAAGTGCCAAAGACTAGGAGGGAAAAAGTAATTCAAGGATGTCTCAAATTTTTCTCTTAAAGAGAATTTTATGGTACCAGATTAAATAGAGGGAACTCATACAACTGGTCATTGCAGATGGTTGATATTAGGTTGTTACAGAAATACTTAACTTTTTTTTTATAAGTCGAGCAATATAGGAATGTCAATATGCTGTTCTTACAGCAGCAATGAATCTTCATCTTGCCTGCAGCAACTGTACCAACAATATGTGTATTCTATATGGTGGGACATGAGCACTGCACACAACTAACAGTCAAAATAGGCCAGAATAGGGTGGAAAGTCACAGTAACACTGCAGCAATCCTGGCATGTTTAGCAAAAGGAGATTGGTGTGAAATCAGGACATACATATACGTGCTGTTAAGTTTTCAAAAGTCTTATTTGATTCCTGCTGTGTATATGCAGATATTTACACATATATGCATGCATATGTCCATGAATCCATATGCGAATTTATAACAGAGAATTTGGGGTAAAACTATATCATTTGCAATTGTCTGCTTTTCACCAGCACAGTAACATTAATCTGCAGCAGTAAGTTGATTAAGCTGATCGAATGAGGTGGTTTGAAAGTTCCCACTAGGCCATTGTGATGGATCATAGCTCAACAAATGATGAATAATGCATAAGGTCCAATGTGTTGACATGTTACTTAATTACATTGTTAATGCAACCATGATACAGAAATTTCAGAAGGGAAATACAGATACATCTGAAACAGTATGATGGTTATCTAATTCCATATTGCAAAAATGTCAAAGACTGAATAACAATCCAAGTGTGATACAAATAGTTAAAGCAAGGAATGACACACAGTGTTGAAAAGATAAGGGAAAATGGTAAAGATAAGCATGATGATGTATTTGACAAAGTGTTAACAAAAAAAGCACTGAAACCATAGTATGGTTATCTCAGTGCTGTCCTCTTAATCACTCACAATCTGCTGTGAAGGACCTGGGTAAATTGGCATACATAGGAATAAATAAATATTCAGGAATATAGCTTGGCATTAAGACTGATTTTTGAGGTGACATTAATAGTATATGAGGCAGACACATCCTGTTTTAAACCTGAAGTTCTTCATAAAGTTTCCAGTATACACCCAATGAGGGTAGATTTTACTTTGCCACCTAAACTTTACAAACTGCCCTTAATACCTGCCGGGGGAAGTCAGATCACACACATCTGTATTATAAATTATTTATGAAGAAAGATGGTTTAATAGAATAGGCACCACTACTGTTCTTAAAAGAGGAAAAGTAAATGATCACTGAAAGTTTCACTATAGGAAATAATCTCCTGCTAACCTCACTATTCTAGTGAGTGTTTTGGTAAAGCTCCAGAATCGAGTAAGCTCTCCTCCACACATACAAACCTCACTGCATTCATGGCACAAGTAAAAGAGGTATTTTTTTTTTCCCTTTAAGGGGCAAGGTTTACCAGTTTTGTTTGAACTCTAGTTCAAATTATCCCATGATTTATCAAATGGTGTTGCTGATATCCATCAGAAATGACAAATGTTGGTATACACATTGCATCTTGTGTTAGTTCTACCTGTGAAAATCTATTTTCATTTCAATTGATAAATTGTAAAAATTTATGTAGGTCATTTATAACTATTTCTTTTACAGACTCTCAAAACCAATTTATTGTTAAGTGGTCATTTTTATAATGCAGATCTCTGATGTTCTAAATTCTATATCAAAAGTAACATGAAAAGGAAAAAAATATTTTAGATTTCCACTTGAGCCAAGCCAAGCTTCTAATATAAATCCCTAGTGTATTGTTAACATGGATTTTAAAGTCCAGATTGTGCCAGTTTTCACTGGAAGTGCTTATGAAAGACTTGCCATTTCACTACCTACGTGATCAGCATACTTGATAGTTTATTTCTCTGCAACTTCCACATTAAATATTGCGATATTTAACTGATCATTGTTCTTGGGTAAATAGGATACTACTAGGGACAAAAAGCAGCCTTCAAGTAGTAAAGAATGAAATACACTACAATAGGCTAAAAGGCAAGTGTCAATGGAAATAGGCAACTCAGAATTAAAACTTTTTTTTTGTTTTTTTTTCTTTTTAACTAAAAAACATAATCTGGGTGTAAAAGAAAGAGCTGGAGAAATAAAGGTTGCAAAAAAAGCAAAAAGAGTGTATAATAATAAGGGAGATGATTTAGAAAGACACAAGGCAATCTGCGGAGCTGGGTTAATGATAGGCAGTGAAGGTGAAAAGAAAATTAAATTGATTGAATATCATAAAATCATTAATTTCAGGAGAGAAAGATAAAATGAAGAACACAGAGTAATGAGGAGTAGTGTTTTCTGTAGCAAACCCATGAACTTTCAAGGAAGGCAGCTGTGAGGAGGGCTAAAGAATTGATGCATTTTCAATGTGACAGTGTGGGTGAGGGAACACTTCTGAAGAGATATGAAAGAGCACAGTGTAAGAATTTACAGGCCAAACAATGCTGTATCAATATGAATGAGTTCCTGAATATACTACCCCAAGACTAGACTAACTCCTAAAAAAATTATGTTGTGATCTGTGTTACCGGATTGACATAAAAAAAGTGGAGAGAGTTTTCGAAGTATGGTAATGGAGTTATCTATGTATTAC
This sequence comes from Falcunculus frontatus, assembly GCA_013398115.1. Lineage (NCBI taxonomy): Eukaryota > Metazoa > Chordata > Aves > Passeriformes > Falcunculus > Falcunculus frontatus. The sequence goes on from VZRV01009797.1 coordinate 163,083, forward strand.
AGAAAGTGATACATTAAAATGGTGTAAGACTTAGATTTATGACTGTTAAAATAGTAGTAACAACCACTTTTTTGGTTTTGCACATTTCTTCTTGCCTTCACTGTCCTGAACACTTTGCTTTCTTGATGTCTTAGGTAACCAGCTTCCTCCAAAGGCACAAGCTGATCTATGATCTCTTCTGCTTCTGGGCCTCCAACTGGTCAAACCATTTATTTCTTCCCACAATATCTGTGTTGTAGAGCTCACTGTGTGAAATGTACTTTGGTGTTACCTCTGGCAAAGTATCTCGTGCACCAAGTGTGTTTTCTTCCTGATACGCATTTAGGTGGCTGCACGGAGTAGCCACTGGGATTTTCAGCAATATGGTTAACTACCAGTCATGGATAGAGCCTCATTCCTCAAGTCTTCCCTGTGGTAACTTGAGCTGTCTGAGATCACACTGGTGTGTGTAAGCCTTTATGGGCTGTGGGAACTGCAAGTGGCTTAGCTGTCTCTCTACCTCCATTTCAGCAACCTCTTTTCTATGACAGAGCATGTCCATACTGTTAATTTGCATCACTCTGTATTTCTGTCAAAGCTCTTTCTCCTTGCATCATCAGTTCTTCATTCACACCTGTTACCTGCAGGGATTCCTTTTGGAACAAACTACCTCCCTCCCAGAGGATGCCTCGGCAATGTTAACAGGTTGTTGGCTCCAGGACCTACCTCAGACTGATAGGATGGATTCTCACTGAAATAAACTCAGGCCCAACACTAGCTCAGCAGGCCGTGCACTTTCAAAAACCCTTATCCCACACCTCATGCAATAAAGATTACTCTAATTCCATGGAAGCACCACTCTGGCTGGCTGTCACATAGCTTTTTCCTTTTTTTTCATAACAAATTTTATAATTTTCCACTTTTTTGACTGAAAAGAAAACTGCAATCAATCACTCTGACTGATGGTGACAGGAGTTCCACATGGGTGCTAGAGCAGACCAAAATTTGAAGTGATGGAAACTCTGTAAGTCCCTTGCAATCATGGAGTGGCTGAAGGAGGAAGGCACATCTGGAGATCGCCTGGTCCAATATCCTGCTCAGAGCAGAGTTAGGCAGAGCACCTTGCCCAGGACTGTGTCCATCCTTGGAGGCTCCACAAAGTGGCTGGGCAACCTATTCTCATGTTTGACTGCCCTTGCATTGATAATATTCCCCTTGAGGACTGTTCTGCTTCAGAATAATCAGTCCCAAACATCACAGCCTCCCCTCATAAATCAGATGCACCAACACCCTCAATCATCTTAGTTGCTCTTTGCTGGATTCTCTCCAGTCATATTCCCATGCACTTCCTGCAGTCCTACACCTGTAGAGCAACATCCTCCCTTGGGAACTCAGCTCAGCCAAGGTCTGTGGTGGGCTGGGTCACTGGAGCAGTGGGGGAAATTGCTGCTCCAAGGAGTGCACCAAGATTACTCTGCACACAGACAGTCCTCAGCAGTCCTGGCTACTGTTGGAGCTCATCAGCAGTCATGGCCTTCTGTCACAGCTCTCCCAACAGAAGCAGGTACCTTGGAGGTCTTTAAGAACTATGAGAGTCCTCTGAAAAGCCCAGGGTTTGTTCCCAGGAGGTCTAGAAAAGGGGCTCAGAGACTGCAGCACAAGTAACACTGGCTGTATTCTGCCTGTGGTAGCTGCACTCCTCTCTAGCATGCTGCAGAGAGGGTGTGGGGACACACAGCAGTCCTTCGGCCAATTCTGCATGCTTGAGTATTTCCTCATTATGCATGTGCCTGTGTTTTTCTCTCCTAGAACTCTGCTCATGTATTATGTATAACTGAATAGTCATTGAACCAGAAAACACAGACTGTAACTAGTTTTAAGGGTACATGACTCTGCTGCAATGGTAATTTTTCTGCAGTAGGACAGTGGAGAGGGATACAGCTACATCAGCCACGGGCTGCCAGCTGAGAATTAAACACAGGTTTCTCTGGCCAAAATACCCTGTATCTGCTGCTCCCACATGATTTTTCGGTAACCAGATGGAATTCTCACATTCTACAAATTCTAAGTTCCTTTGTGGCCAGTCGTGATAGGAATTTTCAGATGCCAATTTCTCACAGACATATTCTCTCTTCATGTTTGTTTTTTGAGTTTGTACTTCAATGGTTGTAGATTGGTTCTGAAGGAGGAAAGAGATAAGAAGTCACATATATTGATGGAAAAATAGCATTAATACTGTATATCATTCCCCTAAAGTGAAAATGTACTGAGGATTCCAATTTATGTAGATAAGGCAATTATAAAGAGATTCCATTTTTTTTGTTAACTGTCACTAAACACCATTTTCTTTCAAAATACTGTTACATACATTTTCCTTTTTCTTTTTGCATTTTGTTCTTTCCTGAAGAATTTCAGAAGAGGTAAGTAAAATGAGGAAAATAAGACTTTTATTATGTATTCCTACTGCACTCTAGACTTGCTCCTCTTGAATAGGAAAAATAACTTATAGGGTAAATATATTGAAAACTCAACATTCCAAATGTGCCTTTTTCATTATTCCATTCTCCCAGTAAGCATGTAAAATAAGTGGACATAATTTTATTTTAAAAGAAAAGAAAATTAAAATAATCACTTCAAGGCTGTGTCCAGCTCACATTAGCATAAATGGAACCAAGTTGTGGCTAAAGATGAAAATCTGTGTATTACAATTTCAGGCTTGTGAGTATATGCAGCAAGTTTGACTGTTCAAGACTGGAATTCGAGTGCCATCATCTTACTGACAACTGGCTTCACTGTACTGTTCATTTCATGAGTTTGAAAGTTGAAACAAACAAGAATAATAAAATTCATGTCTAAAAAGACTTCATTGTAATAAGAATGAATACTACAAGCGACAGGCACTAATTAACACTTTAGAGACCCTTTATCCTTTGACAAAATTCCATGGCTGACTTTATTTTCTCCTTAGTGTATTAGACTTCAAATTAAGAGGATGCCTGCACAAAATCTAATTTTGACTTTTGGGACATATCTCATTATTTTGTCTTAAAGTCAATCAGGCTTTGAGCTTGACCAAAGCATTTATTAGTTTATTGTTTGGGGACATATGTGGCATAAAAAAATGCAGCAGCTTTTTTTTTTTAATTCCCCCTGCTTCTATCACATGTAGTATTATCAATGCAATGGTATTTTTATTACTTGGAGTAGTATAAAGGAAGCAGAATTAAAATAGCCTTTTTGTGGAGCTTTTGAACACTTTACATTATACTCATAAACATCACCATATACAACCAATTTCATAGTAAATGTGTGTAGATAAGGTGAGACTTTACTGGTACACTAAAAATAGTGACTTTGGGACTGAGAAAATGCAATAAATGTCAAACACCTATCCTCTTTGCCTACTTCAGCTTTGTGCTGTGTGTTTTTTCTTGTGACTTTTCTGCTGGATGGTGTTACCATTATCAGTTTTACTGCCTGCTGCTCTCAGGTCTGCACATGGAGAGGCTCCTATGATAATTTCTGAACTTTCTCACTACGTTTACATTGGTTTATAGAAATAGTACAGCTTGGCTGAATGTTTTGTTTTTCTATCTCTCTACTTACTATAGGGAGCCCCCAAAATTCACCAGGAAATCACTTCCAGTTTTGCCCCCCTATTCCACATAGCTGTTTCTCTGGCAGACACAATGGGTAAAGAATACCCAGAGATTGCGATGCAATCTATGAGTCAACCTAAGTTGACAAAAAAAACATTGTGAATACTGCAGGAAATAGAAGGTCTTTGGATGATATGCAAGGGTTAATTTTACTCAGAACATCTTTTCATTGCCAGTTTCCACTAGAGGTGGTGGATGTCCGGCCACAGCCAAGCAGTAAAGATTTTTTCCCACTATTGCATGCATCAGTTATTTTGAAAAACAACATCTCTAAGCTTTGAAGTGTTGTCTTAATGTAAACATGTTGAAAGTTCATGGAAAATCTGTGTCTTCAAAACTGCCTTTCCCCCCACCCTCCGCCAGTATTTACCTCCAAAGGACGTGTCCTAAGCTGTACACATTGTTCTCATGCCACTGAGTAGCTATGACAGTTTGTTCCACGGGAGCATCTGCATCCAGGTGAGCAAGTTCTCCTTCCTCCCTTCCTTGAAGCTTCTGAATGTTGAAACACAAGCTTCAGGTTCATTTTTATTGGCACAAAACCGGAGATGATTTAATCACCTCTTGTAGATGTAGATCTTCTTTATATTAGCGTAGTATTTTGAACACTCTCCCCAGGAATGCTTAAAGGATTTTCCCTCTTGTTCAATGAACAGTAATTAGTATATCAGCAGATACATGCTGTTTCTAAGAAAATAATAGATACTTCAATTATACAGATATTGTTACAGATATTTTACTTAATCAAAATGCCACATTTTGCTCGTGTGTAAACAAATGCTTAAGAAGACTATCTCCGACTTTTTAACCAAAAAACACGGCTGATTTTTTATTTCTTTATTGCTAAAGAAAGCAGTATTTCCACATCTTGATCTCTTATGGCTTTCTTTTTAATGTTACAGATATTTTAGGATAACTAAGACATACTTTGTTGTCTTTGTGGTAGCTTTAGGATTTACTAGTCATAATGACATGAAGCTATTAACTTTTGCCCTCTTTAATTTTCCAGCCTGCCTACACTGTAACCATTTAAGACTTTTTTTTCCTTTAAAGTTTAAGGATGGGGAGCTCAAGCTGTGCAGTTGTACAAATATAATTGTCTGGTATGAACTTGTAACTCTAAAACTCCTCCTGTCACCTCTTAATCTCTGAACAAGATTTAATGTAAAGATTCCTGCTGACACAGCAGTGGTTCAATGTTATCCCGAATCTTGGAAAAAGCATATTAGGCATCTGATTATGATGCACCTTTTAAACTGTTTTATCTTCACTATTTTGATGACTTAATAAGTTTTGCTATTGTTTTCTAAAGCTTTTCTGGTGCGTACTTAACAGGTATGTCTTTACTGGCTGTTCTGAAGCTGATCCCAGATCTGAACCACTCTGGTCTCCTCCCATCGCATGTTTTCCAAACATGTCACCTTGAACAAGCACAGTTTACAACAGTATTCATTATAATTACACCAGATTTTATTAATCTACATGTGGTAGATGAGTATGTTCTTCTTCAAGGAACAGAAGACCACTGCAGTGAACCCATCAAGGTATGAATTGACTGATGGGTTTATAGATGAGATTGACACCCCTGAGTAAGAAATACTGGAGGGCACAATCTGTGATGGAAATGGTGGTCGTGATGCTTCACTTTACTAAGGATGCTGGCTTTTATCTTAAGTTCTCCACCATCAGAGAATCACAGAATCCCAGAATGGGTCAGGGTGGAAGGGACCATAGTGGGGCATCAGGTCCCACCTCCCTGCTCAAGCAGGGTCATCCCAGAGCACATGGCACAGGATTGCATCCAGATGGTTTTGGAATGTCTCCAGTGAGGGAGACTCCACACCCTCTCTGGGAAATGTGTTCCAGTACGTGGTTGCTGCACAGTAAAGAAGTTCTTCCTCATGTTCCGGAGGAACTTCCTGTGCATCCACTTTTCCCTTTGTCTCTTGTCCCACTGCTGGGCACCACTGAGCAGAGCCTGGTCCATGCTCTTACCCCTCCCTGCAGACACTGCCAGACATGGATGAGGTCCCCTTTTAGTCGTCTCTTCTTGAGGCTGAACAGCCCCAGTTCTTTCTGCCTGTCCTCTATTTTTTGTTCTATATCTAATGTTGTTTCTTTTTTTTGGTAGGTTTGTCTTCCCATAGGAGAAGCTACCAATTTTCATTAACAGTGTAGCAAAATATTCACCATGGGATGTCACTAGGTAGAAAATTCAGATCCCTTTTTCCCATGTTCAATCCTTTCTCTTTAGTTTTCTGCAATTCTTGTTGTGTAGGAAACTCAAAATTAGTCACAGAGGATGACAGTTAATGCATTTTGCCAATATATTACTCAGAGTTTTCTTTTTCAAAACCTAATCTTATGTTTTGTCTCACATTTTAGTACAAAGCTGGAAAAACATGAGATGAGCAATAATATTCTGCTTGACTGCAAACCTAGTGTTAGTGTAATAACCAGCTCTGTTGGCTTTGCTTTTGCAACTTATGCTTTCAAGCAGGTTGGTGGAAAACATGAAAAACAATGAATGTAAATATAATTCAACAGTCTGAGAAAAAAAGAATGTGGTTTTTTTAAGTAAGTCATTGCTCACAAGTTGCTTAATGGTTTATGCTGTAGTTAAAAACATGCTGATAGGAATGATACCGTAGGTTTAGGGTATTTAGCCTTCAAAAAGACTTCCAAAATTTTTCACCAATCACTCTTATAGAAATTATGGTCTCACAGGGTAATTGGGAATGTTATACATTAGTAGCAAGATAAAAAAATAGGGGCAAATTTAGGAATATGTGCTTGTCTCTCAGAGATTTGGTTTTTTTTCAAATTGGCAATACTATTTGGTGCTATTTTTATTCCTCTAAAGAGCTGTCTGGATTTTTTATGAACAAGTCAGCTAGAGCCAAAATGCAGAAGGAAACACTCTCAGGTACAGTCCCTGCTAAAATAGTGCCCAGGAGAGCAAGTTCACCCTCTCATCCCTTCTGTTCCCTGAGGGAATAAGCACCAAGAACCCACAGCAGAGCTGTGGTCGTGCCTTATCTCCTGGGCAGGCTAAATCTGGCTCCTCTAACTGTGCTGGGCTCCAGGGAAGACCCTTCCTAACCACCTCCAAAAGGATATTGCAGCATTGGTACAAAACCCACCTTCTGGATTCTCCACACACTCTAAGTGTCATCAGGTGTCATCTGCTGCTGATAAGCATTGCCAGTTTTTAATCTTTCCCTGCCATTTGACTATCTGTCCGAGTTGTGCTGCCATTAATTAACTCAGCCACTTTTCACCTCACTGTTGCCATTTGATTAACTTTTCCTTTGCTGCCTTTTGGATTTTGGCCTGTTTTTAATTCACTCCTGCCATTTCATTAACTTGCCCTGCCATTTAATTTAAATTTTGTCTTTTGATTTGCTCATTGTTGCTAGTGGATTTAACCTCATCTTACCAGGCAGCCTGATTTCATCTTCCAGCTCCTCTCCTAGTCCCCAACTCTTCCTGCAGCCAGGTATTTCCCTAGTTCCCTCACAAAGGTTTCCCCATTTCTTTTGTCATTTTTCCTCCCATTTTTTGGTCTTCTATTCTGGGTAACATATATTTCTGGAGGCATTATATTTATCATGTTGGTGGGGGTTTTTGTTTGTTTGTTCTTTTGGGTTTGTTTTTAGGTTTTGGGTTTGATTTGGTTTCTTAAACTGAGTTCTATTTAAGACATCAGGTCTTAAATAGACATAAACTTATACCATAAATGCCTTGGTCCTTCTTTTCCTTTGGACATTTTTACATTGCTGCACACACATAGTTTTATTGCTCTGGGCAAGCTGCATTGGATCACAGAAAATAGTCTTTGAAGCTAGAATTGTGTCCCCAAAACACTATATATACTGTTTGTCAGGAAAGTTAATTACCTGATTTCCGTAGATCCTAGGATACGTCTAAAGTACTCCATCCAACATGTCATTATGATTTTAATAAAGAAAATTTAAAAATATTTCTTTATTTTATAGAATACTTTGGTAAAAGTGTCCTTCCTTGTCATCTGAATAGTTTTAAAGCTGCAGACTATTTGGCTGTGTTGCCACACCCTCATACTTCTCTTTATAGATTCTCCCTATTTTTTTTTTTTTTTTGCTATAATCAGTCTGTAGATAAGCAAGTAACAAATACGTTTCCTTCTTTGTCATTTAGCTGTTAATGTGAACTACCCTTACAATCCGTCCAGAGGAAAAAACAATACACAGACAATGGGAAAGGAGAGAAAATTACTTTTTAAGCTAAGAAAGGGGCTGTGTTATGCCATGTATTCTTCAAGAAAAAATTGTTCATTCCAGGACTTAGCATTACATTTGAGAATTTGAAGGATGTTTGGTGACAATTATGGATGTAAGTTGATTGATTACATAATTCTATATTAATCTTCTGTAGTGATTTTTGGATCTTCTAGAGATTTCAGAGGTGACAGTGAAGAGTGTGGAATATTGAAATCCTGTTAAGATTTGTTTATTTATTAACTTAAACTAGTTTAGCCTATTTTAGGTTACTATGGTTATTACTGACAATTATAGCTAGATCATCATTTGAAATGACAAGTATAAATCTTAAAATGTCTTCTACACCTCCACCTTCCTTTGGTTTATTCATTGCAGGAGTCTGAGGGAGAACTCTGCTTGAAACAGGTATGGTCTCTGAACATAGGCCTTCAAATCATTGTCAGAGTGCTCTTCTTTGTATACCAGTTAGGCTGGGGTAAGACTTGCTTCTCATTCTCCTCCCATTCCTTCCCAAATGTAAACAAATTTTCTTCAAGCTTTTTTTTTTTTCCCTTGTTAAAGAGAATTGATATTTCTTCATTTTGCAACATAAGAGATGAGAAGTGGAAGCACAGGGCATTCATCACCTTGCAATGTTTAGAACTCAGCCTGGTAGCAGTCTGAATGTCTAATCATCTAAAACCCAGCCATGAGGAATGGTGACTTTAATTTAGGAAGAGGGCTTAATGGCAATCCAATAACCCACCTAACTCACCCTAATCCTCAGAGCTGAATTCCCACCTTAGGAATTTGTACTGGTTTATGGGCTTTATTTAAAGAATAATAAGTTAAAAGGAAAAAAAAATAAATAAAAGGAATGTGGTGTTGAGCTTAAAATTACTGGATCATCAGTAAAACAACATGATAGTCAAATCAAAGCAAAGACTGAACCAAATATTAATGAGCTATGTGTGTAGGATTAAATCACCAGAAGTTCATGCTGGTATAGGATGTGCTTTCAGGTGGGATTCATGTTGTTACAGCTGGTAAGTATTGTTTGAATCAATCTTACACAAAGATTAAGGATAAAAATCTTTACCCCTCGCTGTTGAAAATAGCCTCTTTTATAATAAACGTTGTTCCTAGTGCAGGATGTGAGTCATCTGTTCTGAATTCAGTCTGACAAAGAGAGAGTACTGAGAGATTTTAAATGAAGGTGCTGCATGGAAATGAACAAGTACAGAGAGCTCAAATGAATTTGTTTAACCAAAATATCACTATTATTATACTTTGGTCTTTGAGATACAGTTACCTTACTTTACTTTTACCCAACTCTACCCATTATTGTTTTGCACTTCTTCTTAAGTCCTAATTAGAAAAAGTGATTTTAGAATGGTCCTGTCTTCTGACTCAATCCCATGTCTTCCAGCAGGAGCTCAGTATCAGTTTTTAAAAGTCTGAGGTGCTTCTTAAATTGGGTGGAACTCTTTTTGGATTCAGGATATAACAAACTCCTTATGACACCATTTCAGAAGCAAATGAACCTGAATGCTGAATTACAATGTGATAGATAATGACTGTAAAAACAAAAGAGTAAAAGCTCCAAACATCTTGTACTTTGCAGTTCTGGGATCTCTTATTCCTGTGACCATAGCTCTCCATCAATACAAGAGCTGGTCCAGAGTTCTGGGTCCCAGAATTGGTCTCTTATGTGGCAATTGCTAAGACTGGTGTGGTTAATGATGAGGATTGTTACCCGCTGCTCTGACAAGGAAAGCAGGGACAGGCATTTCAGATGTTACTGGTAGCATCAAACAAGGGGTTTTTCTCATGAATGGTGTTGACCTTGATAGAGGACTTTTACTGCTTACTTTGTTTCCAAACAACTTTCATAGCCTTAACCATTTCAGTGAGTATGGATGCTAGAAACACTAACAGGTTTAACAGTCAGAGTGGTCAGTCCTCTATTCCTGTGAAATATTTCCATTTGGTGTGACAGTGGCCTGGGAACTGTCCCTGTTTTAGCTACAAGTCATAGGTGTTCTGTATACAAAGTGCCTGTGAAGTTGTTTTCTAGCTGAAGTAAGCAGACCAGTAACTCCTTCGCATTGCTGCCATTATAGGTGTAAAATACTTCACTTTAAAATATTAATGGTTCTCTTGTTTGTGCAATCTTTCCACAAAAGGCAAATTTGGGAAAGATGAAACATTTTGTATATCTTCATAGTGTATTTTATATATGTATAATAGAAAAATGTCATTCCCCAAACCCTCACTTGATCCTACTTATATACACTAGATATAGATTAAATGACTGCTCGTGATCTAAGAACTTGCCTTTCAGTTTTGATTTAATTCCTTGAGCATACTATTTGATATCTGCGCATAATATTTGATATCATTTGATATATGCTGATAACAAACCGTATTAGTAATAAATCAAGTACCTCTGTGAAATAATGTGATGATAAGTCAGTTAATTATTCCATCACATTGCATGAGATCAGCATGCAGCTAACAAAGCACTGAGAGGCTCAAGTCATATTTAATACTGAATTTGTAGTAATTTACCAAAAACAGTTGTCTAATCAAAAAATGTATTTTTAGGAGTTTTCTGAAAAATTGAAAAGTCTAGACATATATGGAGAGAACATACCTGCTTCCTAGAAACACATCTATAGACATGTGAAAACAATAGCTGGTTTCAGCTAGGGTAGGGTTAATTTCTTCTGAGTAGCTGTTACAGTGCTGTGTTTTGGATTAGGAATGATCATGGTGTTGATAGCACACTGATATTTTGGGCTTCTGTTAATTGTGAGGGGGGTTGAGGAAGCAGCTGTGTGATGCTTAATTCCCAGCTGGGCTTAAGCCACTAAAGCCTGTGAGACAACTCATAGCTTCCATGGTGATGAAATTTTATTCCTTGTAGGACACCTAATTGCTCTTACTGTGTTCGGTGATCTGTGAGATGGGCAGTGCTACTGTTTTGGCTAACAAAAGGTATCTATAAAGCTGTTTGACTTTGCATAGGCATTTCTGAATAAGTTAAGATTACACTTCAGAGAACACATAATCTATTTCTTCTCCACTTGTGCTTTATGCAGATATGGTTTAGAAGTGGGGGGAAGCAGGTACATAGCCAAAATTAACCTGGGGATCTTTGCAAGATTTAAACTTTTTTAATATGGTTCTTGAGCACCCAATAAGGGACAAAATCAGACATTCTTTATTAGCATATTGAGTTAGACCTTTATAACATTTTTATTAGCAAGCTGGATTCATCCCTGTCTTTACTGAAGTAAAAAATCAGTTTTATCTTTTTTTTTTTAATTTTCATTCATGTAGAATTCCTGAAGTTTGCAAAGGTTCATAAGGTGTGTATTTTTGCTGAACTAACTTAGTTACATTTGCCCTGCAAATTTTGAGTGAGTCATGAAATTTAATTCAGTCTAATCAGTACCATATCTGTAGGAGATATAAAATACAAAATACCTTAAAAATAAACAGCAAAAATGTTGTGGATTTAGCTGATTTCATTTTTTCTAGTTGATGCATGTGGGAACAATCAAACTGTATTATGATTATTTTGGAAAATTATATTTAGATCTTGTTTGTATTTTGATGTCTGTGTAATCAGATCATAATCAAATAATTGAATTTGAACATATTTCTTATCTCCCCAGTGTACACTACCACAGGGGCAGAAAATGAGCTGTGAAATCTATCATGTTGGTGAGAGAAGGTTCATTCCAGAGATAACAGAAATGCTGTATGAGCACTCAGTCTTAGAGAGCGTGAGGTCAAAGCTGGGGATTACAGTGAAACACAACAACATGCTGTTGAGAGATTTGCTACTGAAAATATTACTGCTTCTACTCTAGAATGGGGAACAGAAGGATTTCAAAAGCACTAAGCAGCAGTCTCAGTGTTCCATATAAAGTGTTGCAGTTATACAGGTGTTTAAATTGTCCCATTTTCAGTGAAGTCTAAGCTGAAATCAGAGGTGTTACTATAGTCCTGGGTGGACCTAAATCTGCCGAGTGTAGCAATACTTTGCTACCTGCACTAGGAACATTTTCAGGCACTGGTCATAAGAGGAAAGAGCTAAGTGTAACCAAGGCTTTTTGTGTAACAACTTTGAAAGTATTATTAATGAGACTTTCCTGGATTGATTTGGCATGTGAATGGTAATGAAATTGTCATCAGACTTATAGTAACTCGTGTATTCAGTAGAGTATTGAGATTTTACTTAGGCCACCAACTAATTCTTGGCTTCTCTTTGCCAGTCACAAGAATTTGACTCTGACACAGGTCATACAAAATAAGCTTTTAGCTTGTACTATACAACTATTTTTCGAAGGCCATTGACAGGAAGGGTCCTGCTCAGAGTAAACAGACAGAAACTCAAGTGCCTGGGGTATATTCAGAAGTGAGCTGTTGAATTTGATTGCTTTGGACTTAGATGAGAGATGAGTGAGGACTTGAGAATTTAGATTTTCATGGAATCATAGAATAGCCTGGCTTGGAAGGGACCTTAAAGATCACGCAGTTCGAATCCCCTGCCATGGACAGGGACATCTTCCATAAGACCAGGTCATTTAGAGCCCCATCCAACCTGGCCTTGAGCACTTCCAGGGATAGAGAATCCACTGCTGCTCTGGGAAACCTGTGCCAGGGCTTCACCATTCTCACAGTAATTTTCTTCCTAATATCTAATCTGAAACAACCCTCTTTCAGTTTGAAGCCATTCCCCCTTGTCCTGTCACTCCAGGCCCTTGTAAATAGTCTCTCTCCATCTTTCCTGTGGGCTCCCTTCAGGTACTCAAAGGCCACAATTAGGTCACTCCAAAGCCTTCTCTTCTCCAGGCTGAACAATCCAAATTCTTTCAACCTTTCCTCGTAGTTAAATTCAGGTTCCTTAGTTCTGCCTTCTTCCTGTTTTATGTACTTAGGACTGCTATTGGACCGACGTTTTTAATCATTCTAGGAACTGGGAATATTGTAGCCATCACCTTGGAAAACAAGTAACTTATGAGTGCTCTTTACCCATCACATTTTGTTAATTAGCTATACAATAAGCTCTGCTGAAAACTAGCAAAGTTCAAAATTTTCAGCTGGGAGTGGTTTTTCTCTCATCTCATTTGTCATCATATCTCAGATATTATCAATATTTTAATCATTCCAGAATAAACAGTAAGTGGAAATAAATTATCTTTTCATGAGTTTTTAAATATAGGAAAGATTTTCTTTTGAAGCTTCAATTCTTACATCTATAAAGTACATTTTTAAAATAAAGTGCAGATGAGTGACTACAAATGTACCTTTGCAAAGACAATATGATCCAAAAAATAATTATAAAATAATTTTTTCAGCTACTGAAATAGCTAACCTTAATATCTCAAATGCCTGAAAATAGAAAATGACGTATGATTAAGCATATATTGAAGTTATGTTTGAGAAACTTCTCAAAAATAACATTTTTCATTCCCTGATTTTCAGTTTCCCATTGGTAAAAAAGCTTTTAAACAAAGTCGTGTCCTAAGCAGGGTCCTTGTAGTCACTGAAAAAAAACACCTGCTTATGGGCATAAAATACCACTTTGTAATCTAACACGTTCAAGATTACAAAGATGTATGACATTATTCAATATCATTCTTGACATCAGCTGTCTTCTTGTTTAAAAGCTAAGAGGGAACGAAACATTATCTAAGTTCTGTTCTGCCCATGGAATGGCAGGTATCACAGTAAGAAAAAATTGTTGATTACAGACAATTATGAAAATATGGCCAGAAAGATGATGGTTTCCTCTGTATGGCCTCACTTACACTCACTGGAGAAACATCACGTAGTCAGTGATGAGATGCAGCAACTGCATTCGTACAGGTCTCGCCGTGTTCGGCTCTTCAATTTCCCGAAGTCTTGGGAAGTCTGTTTGCTTTCAGCACTCCCACCTGACAGTCAGATGGGAGATGAAGAGGCTGAAGCACGTGCTGGACTGATCTTTCCTGGGGCACAGCTTTGTAGCAATGTGGAACAAAGACGACAGACACCACC
>VZRV01009797.1:177116-224592 GCA_013398115.1 Falcunculus frontatus
AAAAAAAAAAAAAAAATCGCCCCCACTTTATACCCTTAATCTCAACCGAACACCACTGAAATGGAGCCGAAGCCTAGCAGAACTTAACAGGAGAAGGGCACCCATTGGCTGGCACAGCTGCAGTGCTGCTGTCCATGCATCCTATCACCCAATCAGCTTCCCGTTCATACACGGTCCACGCGTTCCTCCAGCCAATCACAGTCTCACTTCCAACTGTCACTCAACTGACTCTGTCCTCACCCGCAACTGCCTCTCATCCCTCAACCAACTTCCAACTGCCCAGCCTGCAGCTGTGCCTTTCCCACCGGGCCTTCTGGTGAGCGTAAGCCTTAACCACTTTAGCAAATAGAACCCCATACTCCACACAGCTTTGGCTTCCAAGCGCATCTTTAAAAGAAACATAGAAATGTTCATGGCTACACAAGTTTCAACCTGCAGTATTTTCAATATCTGTCCCTGACATAATAGCCTTGTTCTAGTTTTCTGAACAGTAAATACTTTCTTCACATCATACTGTGCAGTCACACTATAGTTATAGGAATATTGTCTTTCTCAAATCTTCTACCTTTTCGAACTTCATTAAGTCTAAATATTTCTTTTCAGCATGTGTTTTCTTCATTATTCATTAAATATAGTTTATTCTCATCAATTTTGATGTTCTGTTTAATACTATGTTTCATTTTCTGTACACTTAATTTTATTCACTGTACACACATCTCCCTTTATCCACTTAATGACTACTAATCTTTATGTGGTTTCTGTGTCTTTGCAAGGATTATGGTTATATTCACTCCAAGGAACTGTTTTTTTGTAAAAGTCTTTGGTAGCCCTTGTTCTAATAAAGCTGGTTAACAGGCAGAGATCAGCATCTTTGAGTGGCAGCCTGTTAGAGCCTTTGCATCCTGTATTTTTGTCTTGGGCCTGCCATGACTGTCATGCAACATTTGTGCAGCTCTCTACAAACTTTTCTTATTTCCCATCCTTTCTAATCATAGAATCATTTAGGTTGGAAAAGGCCTCCAAGATCAAGCCTGACTATTAACTTAGTGCCACCAACTTCACTGCTAAACCATGTCCCTAAATGCCATACCCACACTCTTTTTGAACACTTCTGGGGATGGTGATTCCACCATTTCCCAGACAGAACTGTTCCAATGCCTGACAACAATTTTAGAAAAGGTTTTTTTTCCTAATATCTAATCTTAACATAATATTTATATGATATTTGGTGTTGAATGAGTTTCATATCTCTTTCCTGTCTGGAAAGACAAATATCCTTCATGACAAAAGTTGAAAAAGCCATCCCAAAAACACTGTTTTGTATAAAAGTAAAAATTATTCTGTCTGACTGAGAGAGATAGCTGGTGCTCACTATAACATAGAAAGTGAACAGAGAATATCCTGTTCTCATTGCTGCAGACTTTTCTTATTACATTGAACTCTGGTCTTCTGCAATAGCTTGCAGTGATCAGTTTTGCAGGATTTTGTGTTTCTGGGAAAAGCATTCACTGTGACAGATTTTCTGAACTTTAATTCAAGATAGTCTTCTCTTTCCTTAATAATAAGTGTGAGTGAAAATGAAACAAAACAAACCAAAACAACAAATGCCAGCAATGGCAAAACCCAAAAAAATCCCCACAACATGAAACAAATAGAAACAACCCAAAGGTTTTTTATCCTCCTATCTACCAGATCCTTTACTCCAGAAGGTTCTTTTACTCCACTGCAGTTTAACTGCTAAACACTTCGCTGAGTTTCAATTTATATTCATTATTACCCACTGTAGCTGCCATATTCTGCTGGGTTTTCTCTTTCACCTAATCATGGGAAGCTGACTTAGTAGCATCAGTTCTTAGACAATGAAATTGAATTATTCTTCCAGCCTATGACTTTTGGCTCCTAACCAGAAGGCATACTGATATATAAAGTTTATTCACACAGAGAGATGCTCCCAAGCTATTTCTAAATGCACTTTTACATATTAAAGTTTCAGATTGGCTGCATGATGTTGCATTCATAATTTATGTCAGATGCTCATAATCACTGTTGACTTTAGGAGAGTTCATAAGTAACACTTCACCTTATGTTTTTAATGAATAATTTTATCCTGTGTATTAATCTTCTCTGGTGTTTACTTAGTTAAAGCAGTCTTAAGAAGTGTTGATATAAAATCAGGCCATCTCAGACAACTGATACAGTAAGAGCATTATTAATTCACATATAGTCTCAGGAGGCTATTTTCTCTGATTTCATATTTTTCTATTTTGATTAATTAATTTGAGGAAAATGTATTTTGGAGTTTTAGGACCAATGCAGAAAATAACAGCATTTGATGACCAATTTAATTTTCTCAGTATTCCCAAGTCCTAAAACAGTGATGATATGCATGGCTGGGATAAACTCAGTATTCAGAAGAGGTTTCTTACCCTGAGCTTGCATCTGGAAGACAGAGCCTGTTAATATATTCTAATACATTTTTATTTTTCACATCAAACTTCCTGATTTAAAAATATGTCAAACGCCAAAGTATGTGTAGGTTTCTGCATATCCACGTTATAAAAACATTCTTGTTCCAAATAATTTACAGGTTTAACAGAAAAGGAAATCATTATAACAAAGAAATTCAGATACAAAGAGATTAAGATTTATTATGCAGATGAGATTAAAATAAATTATGCAGTCCTCTGTTAGCTATGCATGAATTGATAACCAGTAATTTATTTCAATTAATTAATAACCGGTTCTGAAACTTACCCCTGCTCTGGGTCAGATTGATGGATCTGAGCAGTGAATATTTAACCTGAAAATAACAATACTGATTTACATCACCTGAGCACGTAGCCCACCTTTTGGTCCAAATAACTGGACATACTCCTTGCCATTTGTATTTATTTAAATCTCTCCTCACCACCACAACTCCCTGGTATTTCCTCTTGCAGAGTGAAGATAAATAGCAGTGACAGTATATTTTGCAGGTAATAAAATAATGCTTTCCATCTCTCTTGTGGTGAGAGACCATGGAGTGAAAATCTACAGTTAGACAACGAACAAAACAATCATAAAATCATGGAATGGTTTGGGTTGGAAGGGACCTTAAAGATCATCTAGTTTCAAAGCCCTGCCATGGGCAGGGACACCTTCCACTGGACCCAGTTGCTCAGAGCCCCATCCAACCTGGCCTTGAACACTTTCGGGAATGGGGCAGCCGCAGCTTCTCTGGGCAGCCTGTGCCAGTACCTCACCACACTCACAGTAAAGAATTTCTTCCTAATATCTAACCTAAATTTCCCCTCTTTCAGTCTGAAGCCATTATTCCCTGTCCTATCACTACAAGTCCTGAATCCATCTCCAGCTTCCTTGTAGACCTCTTCAGATACTGGAATGTTCTTTGAGGTCTTTATACAACCTGCTCTTCTGCAGGCTAAATAGCCCCAACTTCCAGCCTGGAAGGTGCTCCAGTCTCCTTATCAACTTCACGGCCTCCTTTGGACTTGCTCCAGCAGTTTCATGCCCTTCAAATTTTGGGGACCCCAGTGCTGGATGCAGCACTACATATGGGTTCTCTCACCAGAGCAGGGGGTAGAATCTCCTTTGATCTGTTGGCCACACTCCTTTGGATGCAGCCCAGGATTTGTTTGGCTTTCTGGGCTGTGAATGCTCACTGATGGTTCATGTTGAGTTTTTCATCAGTCAACACCCCCAAGTCCTTCTCCTCAGTGCAGCTCCCAATCACTTCTCCACCCAACCTCTGGATGTGTCTAGGATTGCCCCAACCCAGGTGTAGAACCTTGCACTTGACCTTGTTGAACTACTTGAGGTCCACACAGACCCACCTCTCCAGCCTGTCAACATCTCTTGCAACCTTTGTCACTTGTGCAGTGCAGGTGTTGGTGGAGAACAACATACATGCACATTCATCCTATTGAAAGCTGTTAGTTTTAAATTATTAAGGGTTATTTTGTACAATGTTCTTGTCAGGGCATGTGTACCAGCAGTCTCTGGTCATTCTGACCACCCTGTCTTTCTGTGTAATATTCCTTTGTAAACCCTCTCTCCCAATTCTTACTTTTTATGAAAAGTACAAGGGACATGCGGGGGAGAAGGAAGAGTAAATGAGAATAGTGCTGAATGTTCCCTGAGAAGCTTCTCATAGGCTGCTGATTTAGGGTGGAACAAGTCACCAATTAACTTGAAGGGCCCTCTTTTCCTGAGAGCTTGTTGATGCAATGGTCCTGTGGGTGATGGTGCAGTCCAGAGGAATTTCCTGGGGCTTCAGGGAATTTGCAAGGAGGCAGTGCAGTGGTAGGTATAGGGCCATGATTTGGGGATGTTGTGCTTAGCATGGCTGCATTGGGATTATTCTCTGAGCACCACCTCCCTCCCTGCCACACTCCAGAGAATGTTCTTGCCCTCTTCTTGCAGGGAAACATAAAATTAATGATCAGGGTGTGTTCCTGTGGCCAGGGCAGCCCAGGGGGGAGTAAGAGGTGGGGAGAAGGAGAGATTGTAAAGGAGGATTGAAGGGAAGGGTGGTTACAGGCTGGTGAGAGCAATCAGAGCCTGCTGGAGCATCCATGGTGCTGGCAGTCCTTAACATTGTGCATTTCCAAATATTCAAAATTTGGTTTTTAAGGAACAGGAATTCTACTACTCTTTTAATTTAAAACCTTAAGGAAAAGGAGTTGTCCACCTTCTGCAAAAGTGGCTCTTTATATATCACTCAGACTTTCTGAAGAACAGACAACTGTGTATATTAGTGAGTTATAACAGGGATGGTCTCAGAATAAACATGTATAATTTCATAAGTCATTTTTTAATTTAGTCAGCCAGATCCAAGTGGCTGTAGATAAATCTCCTACTAACCATTTGGCTTCTAAATCATGAGACAAAATCATGAATAACAGATGTTTTGTGATGAGGAGTGACTAAGAGCTAAGTACTTCTCTGAGATCTGAATATTTTAGACCATGACAGTCTCCTCAGTAGCTGGGCATAATAACTACCCTTCTTCCTCCTGCTCTCAAATGTTATGATGGAGATGAGAGTGTAGTTTGTTATTGCTACTGAGGCCCTTGCTCTAAATTTTTTAACATCTCCCTGTAATTTTGTTAGAGAATCCAATTTTATTTCTTTTCCCTACTTTCCCTTTCTTCAAGAAGTCTGCTTTGGAAGTATAATAAGCTCTTCACATTTTTATTTTGTTCTGCTTTGAAACAAAAACACTGTAAATCACCTAAAAAATTCTTGCCATGGAAAAATGTTTTCCCAGCAGATAAAATTCACCCTTTGACAACCACTTCTCTCTACTGCTGTGATGCATGCAAATTTTGTTTTACAAACAATGGCTTTGGTTTAAAAATGAAAGATAAATTGTGCTTCACTGACTATCCTGGATTGAAGGACAGGTGTCTGTTATGGAAGGCAGGAACCTCTCTTGCAATAGAAGATGCAACCCCCTTCCCTCCAAATTATTATAATTTTGAAATTAAGGGGCTTTCAGGCAAAGATATGAGGAATAACAGTTCTTTACTAATAGATAGATAGATAGATAGAATAGATAGATAGATAGATAGATAGATAGATAGATAGATAGATAGATAGATAGATAGATAGATAGATAGATAGATAGATAGATAGATAGATAGAAAGGCAAACAAACAACAGTAACTATGGCAGTGATAACAAACAGAACCAGAACCCAGTGACACCCTTCTCAGCTGTCAGGCACTTTCCCTGTCGGTGCAGTGACACTCACAGCCGGCAGGGGGCGCTGGCGGCTCCCGGTGAGCAGGGCGGGTGCGATGATCCCCCCGCGGCTGCAGGGGGCGCTCCGGAGCGAGCTCGGCAACACGCGGTAATGGCGGATGAAAAGCTGCCTCACAAACGCCCTGGGCAGCCGGACCTCGGGAACAGCAGGCTGGAACAGCAGCGACCAACACAAAATCCCGGATGGTAGACGAGATGGATCAAACTCCGGAGCTGCAGGGAGAGCCCCTGGACGTCTCCGCAGGCAGGGGATGCAGCGATACAGTGTAGCGGAGGCTTGCGGCAGTGGCGAGGGAACGGCAGAGGAGGCAAGGCAGCCTCGGCCCGGCTCCCCTGGGCTTTTCAGTAGAGGGAAAAACAACAGAAGGCAGGAGCCTGCAGCGGCAGCGAATCCCCTTCACCACGAGGGCAGCTCCTCTCCTCCCTGAATGCCAGGGGAAAAAGGAAACCAGGGCCTGGACCCAGTCCCTTTTTGCCAGTTCAAATCTCGCGGTGATTCCACCTTGCACGAGGAAAACCCCAGGCAAAAAGGACAACCAGCTAGACTCCACCCCCTATGGCTGAGTCCCTCAGTAATTGTATGGGGAAATTCTTTAAGAGAAAAACAAAGGAGAGCTAAAACCCCAACACTGACTGACATTATTTTGCTTGGCTTTATAGAAGACTGTTAGAAGGCTAAAGTCATCACTTACAATTAATTATGTGTCAATGTTTACACAGCTCCATTCATACGGTGGTACAACCTGGATAGAGATTATTGCCTTAGAAGTGTGAAGGGCAGGGTCCTACTTAGCGCTGGTTAAGATGCAGCATCTTGAGCTAACAGAGGGTCATATCTGCACTGGTAAAAATTGATGTGGACATAATTGATTTTGATTAAATATTGGTACAAGACAGATTTTACTCTGTGTATTTTCCACATCTCTGTGTTTTTAAATTTCCAGTGCTTGTTATGTTAATTCTACAATTAGTACAACTTATTACAACTTAGATTTGATCATAACTACCAACAAAGTGCATATTTTAAGAACTATCTTGAATTTTAACCATGAGAGTGATACTGTCATTCCCTGACTAGAACTTTAGGATTGAAATCTCTTTTATGTAGAAAATGTCCTATGGGTACCTAGCTTTGCTCTTGCACTGTCAGTAAAGTGGGATTCAGGCACCTGGTGTTTGAAAGAATGGGAGTCAGCTACACCTTCAGCACTGGAGATTGGTGTCCTAGAGCAAACAGGTTATAGACCCTCATGCTGCAATGATGAGTATCGGTGAAAAATTAAAAGTCAGCCAAGATATGCAGCACATAGTGAACTAACAGTTAGAAGGGCAGAAGTAGTAGATACACATTATGCAGGCAGTTCTTGTTTTATTGCTGCATATTGTACAAATAAGAAATGTGAAAATACTCACTGTCGCATAACAAGTGTATCTTTCCTGTTCATTTCAGTTTTATCAGAAAAGAGCATTTATTGAATATTTCTTTGATATTAACTCTTGTTAAGTAGTAAAAGAAAACAGTGGACTCCCTAGTGGTAAAACTGTAGGAAGTAAAAAGCAACAACAAAAAATTACTCAAATTCTAAAAAGTTGAACAATGTCCAAACTTTGGTGCAATCTCATTTAGTGCAAAATGGCAAAATATGTGTTCTAGTGTAGAAATCTTGCAAAGACATATACAGTGCATTTTGTTATGGGTGTGTGATTAACAACATAGATGTTTGTGTAAAATGTATTTATATATGAAGGGTCTACTGGAGCTTTATAATTTTAGTGCATCTGTTAGATAGTCACTTGATGCAATTAAATTACTCTACTTGATAGAGCAGGCAGCAAAATTTTAATGGGCATTTGCCTTCTACATTTTCCACTAGAGATGGAGGGTTTTAAAAGGAAACACTGTGGGCAGAAAATCTGGAGAGGAGCAATGTACCATAAAACTGGAAAGTAGCTTGTCTTGCATCATTTGGTTTTCTGCAAATACTGCTTCATATGTATACAGAAAAGAGAAAAAACAAAACAGAAAAAGTACTCCTAAAAATATAGTGGGTTAATAACAGGTTTTTAAAAATCTATGGACTCTGTTTTACAAATACATTTCCCAGCCATGTCCTAAAGAATATTTCCTCACAGAGAAAATGGCTGCAAGATTGATGTAGATGGAGTTGCATTCAGTAATCATATGCTGATTAACATATGCTCAATAACATGCTAATTAACATATGCTCCATTCTAAGCATGTCGCTCAGAGAAGTTATAACAATATTGATTTTTTTTACTGTGACAGAAACATGGGGCCACTGGTTCTGCAGTTTTAAAATTGTGAGTAAATAAAAACATAAGAATTTATACCACACTTTTGTTTTATAAAATGGAGATTATAATGAGTTGCAGTAATTCTTCTTGCTCCTGTTTATTTGAAATTAGAGTACCGAACTGGTTTTTTCATAAATGCCACTTAAAGTGATGCTTTATTGCCTTCCACTATGAAAGAGGACAATACATTTTAATTTGTATTTCTGTAGTTTAGCCTGAAATGTTATTTTATCTTTATATAGCCTACCAGATCAGGCAATGTCATGCTGATGTTTTGCTGTTCAGAATTCAGGACTATAAAAATACTGTTGACCACAGTAAATGTGAATGGTGATGCAAGATTTGCAATTCCATCAGGTGTTCTTTTCTGTCTGTTTGTCACTTTCACCAATCTCATCATAAGAAGGCCATATTGGTTTTTATTTTTTAACGAATTTTAATGCCATTTTTCCTCACTTAATTAATTTCCAGGTATATGATACAGATAATAGCTGGACTTTGGGCTCATTTAACTTTCACTGTAATCCCAAATCCTTTATCTGATGGAGAACAGCAGTACCTTAATCCCATTTTATCCTTCAGGAGATTGACATTCTCTGGTTCCATTTGATGACAAAAAAACCCCATGAGACGCAGAACAAACTCATATTTCTGGGGGCAATGACTTTTGAAAGAAATCAATCCCTGTCTTTTTCAGGGAGCAGGTGTCCTTTGTCTGGCTATCGCGTTTATGCCATGTGGTTATCAAAAGAGCACTGAGTTTTGTCAGGCCCCAGACTTTAAAATATCAGGAGAAATAGCATGTGCTTGGTTGGCATCCTTGATCTTTTGGGATTTCTGAGATGTGCTCAGGCACATCTTTCTTTAGTTCACATCCTCTTCTCTCAAGACTATCTCCTTTCTCGAGAGCATCCAGAAATGGTTTTTTCTTGGCAGCAGGACCAAAACTTCTACAAACAGGCCTACCCAGGGCCTATCCTAGTCTTAATGAAGCATGTAAAGAAAGATGGAAATGAGTTTTTTAGGATGATTCATGTATAAATTTAGGAAAACAGGATATCTTTGTTGTTATACAACTCTTTTAGATTCTCAAGGCTCACGAGGCCTCATTTTAAAATGATGGTGGTATTACTTTATCTACTTCTCCTGGGTTTTATACCTATTTTAAATCAGTTCATGTTAAACTTTGAGCAACAACCAAAGAAAGCAAAAGTAAATACTCGTCACAGTTGTTGCGGCTCATTAACCTACTCCTGAACTCATTTTCTTTTTGATATTTTCCTAATATTTGTGGGTATGCAAAGAGTTTTTGTTCATTCCCAAAATCCTTTTGAAACTACCAACACTGTTTTGCATGAAAGCTAATGGAGAATCCATATTTCTTGCAGTGAACAACCCAGCAGCAAGCAGAGAATGTCCACCACTATAAGGAATGTCCATGGGGATATTCACTATGAAGTACAGTTGTTTCCCAGAAAAAAAGAGTTTAGTTGGTTTTGGTTTGGGTTTCGGCTTTTTTTTTGTTTGGTTGGTTGGGTTTTTTTGTTTGTTTGTTTTGTTCTGTTTTGTTGGTTTTGTTGGGGTTTTTTTTAACTAGGCAGTTTCCACAAAGTATTTCCACAACAGACAAGTCTTTCTACATCCATTTTTAAGGTCATTAATATTTGTCTTCTACCTACAACAGGCCTTTTGAAAGGTTCGACACATTTAGTTCTACTTTCTGGGTTTCAGCACTGTCATTCTCCTGCAAGGTAATTGTTTCCTTTCAGTTCACACAAAAATTTTGGTAAAATTTTCGAAAACTCCATACAAAGCATTCCACCCAACCACCCCTGTGGTATCAGGTGGCTACAGGACTTGAAGTCAGATGCACACTTACAGGAACCATTGGCAGAACCATCCCACATATCAATCTCGTCATAGACATATGGAAGGTTCTGAATTTCCACAGGTTTTCTATTTATCCTGCTGACTAGCAAGCCTCTGAGATTACCTGGGTTCAGGTTGTAAACTGGGGAGTGATAGAGAAAAAACAAAAAAATTCTAAAGGAAAGAATGGGGAGACTTTTTCTCAAAGCTTGCTTTAAGCAGTGATCTTATACCAATGGTTTGAAGAGTTGATGCAGTTTAGAAAAAATTTCAAAATTACATGGGTGGAGGAAAGAAAAACAACTAAAAGAGTTTTCTTCTAGTAAATTATGTAGAGATGTGTTTTAGGCAGAGCATGGAGTTGATGATAGGCAAAGAGGAACAAGTTTGGACAGAAATGCTGGGGACTCAGTTTTCACCTCATTGGAAGGTTGTCCAACTGTATAGAGGCCAGACAAGCAAGGATAAAGAGAAAAAATGCTTATTGTTATTTCTGAACTGTGCTTTATCCATCCCAAAGTGGAGTGAATCAATAGCTGCACTTGGCCTTCTCTGGTTGGGATTCCTAGAGATCTCATCCGTGCCATTCTGTCAGGCAGACTCTGTTGGCAAAAGAGATAAGGGACAGGTGCCTTCCCAGAAGTAGGAAAGTATGCATTATCCTACCTAAGGAAGTTCTGGATCAGTACATATTTGAATGTTTTGCTCTGTTTTGCTGGAGTAGAGGTTTTCTAATCTGATGTTCAGATTGATGTTCCTTGTCGTGGGATGTGAGACCCTTCCCAGGGGTGAGTTGCTGTCTGTTACCATAGCTGAATTCGTCTAGGTAATTGAAAGCAGTTGAAAGTTACCAAGGCATGAATTATATCTTCCTCATAAATGAAGGAATGGAACATTCATAACATCAGCTGTCGGGTTGCTGAGAGAGTTCACAAGACTTGTGATCTTTTCTGTCTCAGGTTGAAATGGTGGGTCTGAGTGTGGAGAGCAGCATGTGGCTGCTGCCTCAAAACCCAGGAAGCTGCAGGGTGCTGCTGATCTTGTAACCTCCCAATAGCTTTACCCTTTCTGGAGAACCATCCCTTCATTAGTTATGTAGCAAACACACAAGATAACCATTTAATGGTATAATACTCTTACTGTCCAAATGTGGGACTGTTGCCTCTTGATGCAAAATCAGGAGTGAAAAGAGTAACTGTGAAAGAAGTGTGTTTAGGAGCATGATTCCCTAGGTCTGGGAAATAGGTCAGTTCGTGTCATTCCTAGCTGTCTGCACTTAAATGACCAATCCTTTTCCATTCCTCCATTTAGAAAACAAACAATTCTTCTTGCAAAGAGAGCTGTGATAGTTGGGACAAAGGTTTGAAGTGCTGAAAAAAAGCATAGATGGGCAGGAAAAGAGCATCTTGTGGGCCTGGCATGAGAGCAACTTGTGACCTTCAGGTTCTCCAGCTATCTAGGTGAAGATAAAAGGGAGCTGGATCATTCAGGATGAGTGCCTAATATCCCAAGTACTGCTGTATGGGTCATAATGGGGAAATTATGTACCTGGCCTTGGGGTGTTTCTTTGCTACTCAAAGGCAGCTGGCTAATTTGGGGACCCATATATCTGTCTTCTGGCTGACTAATTCAGGGGAGATGAATTTGGACTCAAATCACTGAAAGATGTTCTTTCATATTGGTGGCCTGGAGGTAACCTTAGAGCTAAAGAGCCATCTCTGATCATCTCTTTTGATCTGGAAGTCATTTTAAAAATAAAGTATGGGGTTTTTTAATTTTCATTTCTTACTAATAAAATATTTAGAGACTTAAATAATGGTTAATTAAAAAGGCAATGAAAACCAGAAAGGAAGTCTTTGAATTTTAGCTTTTAAGAATGTTTTTCCCTACAGACTAACAGCAATATTCAAGGAAGATAAGGCTAATTATCATGAATATTATTGCCAATGTTTTACCTGTGCAGAGATAAACTAAATGAAATTGCCCTAAGTGGCAACATTTCACAAGGGTGAATGTTTGCACTCCAATACATGCATCTCGTGAGAGTCACATATTTGCCTATAAATATGAAAGACATTAATATGAATATATTTCATATATACTTATGAATACATATATTTATTATACATATACTTATGAATACATATATTTATTTCATAAATTTCATATAAACTCATATATTTTCAATATAAATGCATTTCATATCTTTCATATCTTTCAGATAAATATGAAATATGTCTAGATATTTGCTTTTGTATTTAAGTTGGTTGAGGCACAGAGGTCTTAACTGTGGTATCCGCAATCACAATTAATTCAGGATTGATGCAGAACTCATTAACTTGTCTCAGGTTGCACCTAACCGGGGGGAAAAAGGGCATCTTCGAGCAGTTCAAAGCCTCCAAGTTCTCAAGCATATTCTACTAACCATGAGAGAAGAGCCATCTAAGTATGGAGTTGTTTCCTATCCTTCCATCCCCTTTCATTCCACTGGAAAGGACAGAAAAAATGTGGATGGGCAGGAGGGTAGAACCACTGATACACTAAAGGATACATCTCATCTCCATGCAGGTATGTCCTTCTCTGTGTCACTTTTCATCTGCACATAAACCCAGCTGTTTAGTGGCCTATTTTGCTAGTTTATTTGTAGTGAAATGGAGCTGACTCAGTGCTTCCCTTCCCTGAATTACCTCCTCAGTGACCCCTTTACCACATGTTTTATGTGATTGTACAGTTAAGTTCTCAGGATCTAAAAATAAAATATGTAAATATCAGCTTTTGGCTTTCTTTTCTAAAAAGTATTCTGTGCAGATACATGATACAGACTGACCCTCCACATACAAGCTTTCCACAAAGAACAGATTATTCTGAAAATTTAAAATGGGAGCATTATTCTATTTAACCTTGGCTTCAGGGTGTAACAACAAGCTATTGAAGCAAAGTTCTACTCTCGTTTTTCTGGAGGTTTGGTTAATATGAAGAAAATATAGAACAATAGACAGCATACATCAGCACACTGGGAAACAGTGTAATCGGAGCAGCTTATTGACTTTCACAAAAAAGAACGGTTTACTATAGGTTTCAGATGTCTCCTTCACTTAGGTTTGTTTTTGTGTTGTGGCATTTCAATAACTTGGAGCATTTTTATGTTAACTTCTCAGTTGCTTCCTGAGGAAATTGTGATGCACAAGTATTAACAACAGAACTTTCCAAAGTGTCTAATTCAGATGGATTTTACTTCTAAAGTAGTACACAGTGCTATTTCAATGCCATTTTTCCCTGTGTGTGTTTATAGTGTATTGCATTAGTAAATAACCATGGAACAAATGTTCTTTGTTCTCCATGAAAGAAAAATAACAACCCTGAATTAATTCAATTAAAAGACAAAGTCAGTTAATTTGAATAATTATAGCAAAAATGGCAAAAGTATGGATTGCTAATTCTTTTGTCAAGCTTTTCTTTTATGCTCAAGTCTTGATTTTGTACTTCTCAAGATACAATGAATGGCACAGCAATTTAAAATTATGTTTGTCATCTCTGTTCATTAAATGAACAATAAAGGAAAACTTCTACTGGCTAGTAAGTAGATGACAAAGTTCAGCCAAGCAGATAAATAAACATTTAACAAGAAAGCTGTCAGACACTTATGTCATTCAAAGAAAGGTGTTAAGAAGACAACGCATCAGGTATAGAACATTAAGTTCTATATAGAGAACATAGAAATAAAAGCAAATGATAAAGTGGTGAAGACTGTGCATGTTGCAGACTTGGAGAAAATTCTCTGAAACATAAAGGGAGAAATGTTGTTTACAGAGGATGCCAGTTCTCACACATGCCCCTCGAAGTGTGCTGGTGTGCCTCATTGGATGAAGGCGTTGCTTTTTAACAGTGCCTGCCTGGTGTCTCTTTCCTAGGACAGAATTCCAGTGCAGTTATATTGCTCTTCTTCTTATAGTATTTCAATTCTAATGGACCTTAAGAATAACAAGTATAAAATGACAGCATGCTGATAAATGTCTTGGTTTTATTCTGCAACTTGTGTATTAGGAATAAGAAAAAGAGATTAGAGAAAATGGCTTCATGGTCTAATGTGGCTGCGTAACTGAGATAACTTTTTTGACCAAGTATGTTTTTCCTACAGGTGTCCTGCTCCCAGCACCTTGACATTCATTTTCTTGTGCATCTGTGACAGCAACAGATAACACCCACCATGGAGCTGCAGGAGCCAAGGAAAGAAAAATATTTCAAGAACTGCTTCTGCATCTTTCCTGGTCCTTAAGCAGAAGATGACTCATTGAAATACGCACCAGCTTCCTCCATGCAGATAAATATGAAGCTGAAGGCATAGACCCCAAAAGAGCCTGATGCTGAATTGAGAATAGAGCCACTCTGTTGTCAGAAATGAGTCAGTTTTTACCTCAAAATGCTAAATTCGTGTGAAGCTCCTCAGAATGCAGGTTTGTCTTTAAAAGACAAAATGCAAAACTGACAAATTCAAATGCAAACTGAACAACCCCCTGCCTTTTCAGATTCAAATGTTAACCTTGCAGCAAGGGCTTAAGTTAAAAATGTTGCTGGGCAATTACTGGCAGTGTTTTTGCAGTGCCCCCAAAAGAGAAACTAAACACATCATTCTTCTATCCTTAAAAGTCTTTAATGTAAAAACCTGGCTATTAAAGTAAAGTGGGAGTTTTGCCATTGTGTTCAGTAGGGTAGGATTTCAGTCCTTGCTTTTATGTTATAAAACGTATAGATCAAATACTCTTTCCATGCTTTAGGCTTCAAGTCCATCTCTGTAACAAATATTTTTATTCATAGCACCTTCTATTCTGTTCAGAAAAGATGTGTGCTCTTGAATGAGGTTTTTTTGCTGCTTTTTTTGAGAGAGCATGAGCAATGGAGACGAAGATTCATTTAAGCATCTTTGAGCTTCCCTACATCTGGAGTATTTCAGAAATAGTTCAGTGTCTAATGTGAATTGGATCACTCAAGAGCTCTTCCATTTTTTTCCAGCTCTCCGAAAATAACTCTCCCTGTTTTGAATGTACAGTTCCAGAATGCACAGTATAAAACTGATTTATTCAGAGATAAAATATATAAACTGTTATTTGCTAGCTGTAGAGGAAGACAAACTGTAGGGGCAGTATAGTTCTGGGTATGGTATTTAAAAATGTTTTTGAGCCTGAGATCAGAAGTGCATGGAAGTTCTGAGCAGGAGAAAAGTAGTAGATCCATGAGTGGGTATGGAAAATAAGAGAGAACATAGAAATAGCAGATTAAAAGAGAAACAAAATTTCTTTGCAAAAGTTCTATAGGAAAAGCATCATCTTGAACTAGTGAGCAAGCAGAGTCTGTTAAAACAGAATTTAGGGAACATTGGGTCATTTCCATAAATAACATTTTCAGTTAAAACAGAGGTAGCAGAATCATTTAAACAAGACACCTTTAACATTATTTGTTTTCAAAAGGCTATAGTTATAGATGGTTGACAAAAAGCTTTCAACCTACTCATTCTCTTGCAAATGACAACAAATGAAGCTATTCAGGATTAAGTCCCCTCTAACTACACTGTTTTTAAATGAAGAGGATCCACATAGTCCTTGGCTGCTATCACTTTAGAATATGTATCATTTGCTCTGACTGCTTTTACTGATCTTTTGATTGTCCTTGCTACCTCACAAAATCACTGCTTTCCACTGCAGTGGGCTCAGTTTAAATGACAAAAAGTCTGCTTAAAAACGTGATGCACCTGCTGTGTGCATTGAATTTGGGTTTAGTTGCGTTAGGTGCAATGCACAAGATTTTAGAAGTATAAATTTTCCTGCAAAAGAAATATTATATTTTTTTCAATTGATTTAACAGGAAAACATGGAGAACTGCAAAGAAAAATGTTAACTACAAAGAATAGAGAGTGTTATGTTTGTTCTTGTTTCATTTGTTTCAAAATGTTTATGATTGCAAAATAATAGAATATTCTACGTAGTTTTTAGGTATTTTTATTATAATAGATGAAGAAATCCTATTCTGCACACTGAAATACATTTGATTGTAGCACAAAACATTTTGCACTTGTTCTTATGTTCAACTTCATCCATATAGATGACAGCAACAGTATGTCACTAAGCATAAACTAACAGGGAAGAGGAGGGATGGGGTCTGCTCCAAGAGACAGAAGCTGGGATAGCCCAGGTGCCAGGAGGACGCTGCCCTCATCCTCCAACCTGTGACTGGTTATTGGTTACCCTTGGCAGCACTAGGAAACCAAGGTATAAATTTTATCAGCAACATTTCACTTGCAGCCTTTTCAAAACTTTGTTGACTTAACAAGATTCAGAATTATGGGAGATGATTTCTCCAACTAACTTGTCATGGAAAATGTACTCTTCTTTCTTTCCAAGCATTGCTACAAAATTGGAAGGCGATTGCAAAAATACTAGGGTAGCAATATAGACTATTGCAACTGGGAGGACTCCATAGGCCCTGAGCAAATCTATTTTCATGCTCCCTTTACAACACAAAAAGCACATCAGACAAGATGTAAGATAAATGCTATATGATATGCAAGTAGGAGGGCTTCTGAGTTTTTCACGCAATTGTGGTCACAAAGTTTAATAGAAGCACTTAGAACATTGAAAAAATATCTAGTAATTTCACATATTTAGCAGTCTATGCATCACAAAGATTCACAATAGTTCACAGTTTGGTATTAACACTTCACTTGTCTCAAGAGGAGCTATATCTTTTTCTGCATTTTTTTCCATCAGATTTAAAAGTCCTGAAAAAACACTTTACTGAAAATACAGTTAATTTTAGATGTTATAGTGTGTAAATTTTCAAAATAGTTTTGTTATTTTTCATATGAAATCATCTATATGAAGCCACATCCAAAACTAGAATGATAGGAAAATGACATTTCCTTCTGGGCAGTCTTTCCAATGGCATGCTATCCACTGAGTTACTAGAAAAGTAGAAATCAGAATGATGGACTCAAGCCAAGTGGAGATAAATAGATCCTTTTCAAACAGTGTGAAGAGATAACATTTAAGCAAGTTTATCTTACTTAAATCTAGATTGATAAAAAATTAAAACAAGAAGAACCAAAGGTGTCAGAGAACTTTGAAAAAACAAGTAAATTTATGTTTTCACCATTAGGAATCTAAAAGCTCTTATAAAAGCATGGCTCACTACACTAGGAGCTGTTTTTTAAAATCAGGCACCTAGAATACTTCACAGTGATGACAGGCTGTCGAAGCAGAAAGCTGTTCTAGTTATTCCTTACGTTTTAGGAATTAGTAATGAAGTAAGGAATGAGTATATATTTGCCTAGTTGGAAAGAATCAAAGAATCTCATTCCCTGATTGATAAATATTCCTGAACTGATGTTTAAAGAAAAATGTGTCAGTAGAAGCCATGTTTATTAAATATTAATAAGTGACATCTTTCATGAAACAATTTTCAATGTGAAAATATTGTCAGATGATGTAGGATTTTACATAAAATGAAAATTAATACACCTGTATTAAGATATGAGGACTATCCTTATAAAACAAGATATGAGGACTATCCTTATAAAACAAGAGCAGATTATAGAAATCAATATTTCTGAAAATTATTTCTGAAAACAGTGACTTTAATTTATACATGATTAGAAGTTCTTATTGTGATGTTGCCATAAATTTTTTTTAAATACACTTGTTTATACAATGGAAAAGTGGAATGAACTAGACAAGACCAATCAGCTTACTTCACAAGAGCGTTTGCCTGAGATGTGAATAAAACGTGTAGGGTTTGTGTCTGTAAATTTGAGAAGGGAGAAGAAATCACGATGGATGCTAAAAAAACTACACTAGTTATTTGAAAGCTGAAAAAAATCTCTAGACAGTTTACAATTTGCTTGGAATTAAAAAGAAAAAATTGATTAAGTGACTTGGTCTGAGTACCAAAATATCTTCCAGAGAAAAACATTGAGTCATTTTTCAGAAGTTAAAGTTAGATGCATTTAAATGCAGGAAGGAAATCAAACCAAACCAAACCAACCAACCAACCAACCAAAAAAAAAAAAAAAAAATCCAGAGCCTTGAAGATATTAACCACTGGAAATGTCTATATATGTTTGATATCCTGAGATCAAGACATAAAATGCTCCTACAACTTAGCACAGCCTAACACAAACTTAAGGCATGGATGAAACCCAACATCCTGTAGACTGCAGAAAGTGAGGGTAGAAATGCATAATTGTCTTGTCAATCCTTAGTTTTGTATCAGAACAATTGTCTGCTGATAGCCCTCACCTTTGAAGTGTTTAATTGTGCAGTGAAACAGATCTTGGTACTTCAACCTCCTGAAAGCTCTTTTAACTCCAAGTGAGCATTCCCAAATGAGCTGCCAGATTCCCTAGAAGACCAAAAAGAGATTAAAAAAAAAAATCTCAGTCTGTTAAAGCCATGTCCGTGCTTGCACAAAGTACTTGCTTTCCATATTTATGAAATTCTGATCAATTTGGCTGTTAGCTTGTGATGCCTGCCAGAAATCCCAAACAGAGAACACAGGGAATAAAGTTAAAACCATGTAATAACAGGCCTCAAAAGAAATCCTAGTGGGCCAAGGTAGTTGTTGAAAGGCAATTTGTAGAAGAAAATTAGTTTTCCAGAAAGTAAATGGGAAATTGATTCATCAGTGGAAAAAGATTTGATTGTTTATTTCTTGATCCCTGTTTTGGGTAACCCTGAGTAGTCTGAGTAACATTAGTCATACAGGCTCCATATAAAATAAGAGGAAAAGAAAAACTTTTTTCCTCTTATGTTGCAATATTCTTCTACGGTTACTAACTGGCAATATATTCTGTTTAGAGCACAGGTTTTCCACCAAAGCCTTGTGAGACAGGAGAATTAATAGATTTCTGCAAAATGGAGACTACTAAACTGTAAGAGCTCAGAGGAAAAATGCTTAAAGATGTACCTAAAATCTAACTCTATTGATAAGCCTTTTGAATCATCTGTATAAGGGCCACGTTCATGCCAGTCATCTCTATACATTTAAATGCTGCTGACATGAGTAAAGCGACTCAAAGATTTATACAGGTCTATACATTTGAGTTCAGCTTTGTAATGGAATAGAGATTGGATTTCCTTGTGAGAATTATTACATTTGTAAAATCAAACTGAGCTTCAGTTCTGCCTTCAGTCCTTTTGTTGCTGGTACCATCAGGAATCAGGAATTGTGAAGAGGCACAAAGCTGAAACATAACAAAATAAGCAAACCAGATTTTTTTTAATGTTAATTTTTAGCCAGCAGCACTGTTTGCTAAGTGAGTCTTCACAGTTTTGTGGGATTCTTTTCCCACTTCATAACACTCCCATTATCCAAATTAGTTGTACCTAAATCTTGGATTATTGGGAACTGTATAGTTATTTAGAAAGTTCATTTTTTTGCCCTAAGGAACATAGCTTTCAAAGAGTGGTTAAACTCAACATTAGCAAATACAAAGAAGTCTAAAAAAAACGTGTGTTTTAGTAGTTATGAAAGACATCTTGTGAATACCTACTGCAGCTATAAAATGTACTCATATTCTGAGAGATTTTTTTCAGAAATCAATCCAGTCTTCCCTTGCAGTTCCTAGAGATTTTTTTTCTCATTCTTTGGTTAATACATTTTTGGCATGAAGTGGAGATTAGTGAAGAAAGACAGTAAATATGTTTCAATCCAGACTAGTTCATTATCCAAGGAATTTTTCTTCTCTGTGTGAGATACTAGTTTTCAGTCTCTTACCTGATCATTTAAAATAAGAAATTGTATCAAATTCTCTTATGTCATAGTGAGCACTACAAAGACTAGAGGAGGTATACTTTTAAGGAGATGAAGAAAATATGAAGCAAGTAAAAAAATACAGCTATACAATGTTGCCTGTCAGTAACAGAAGCATGTCAGAGAGTGCAGGAATGAATGTTAGTTGGATCAATTACTCATGCATCTAATTCTTTTAAAAACAAGAATCCTGTTAAAATAGGACTTTGAAAATTAATGAAACTTCCAAATGAACAGCAACATGGAGGATTCCAAAGACAAGTGGTGTAATTGAAAAGATATGTCAAAGGTGAACGACTGCTAAAAACCTAAGGAAGAAAACAGATCTATAATAGCTACCATTTAGATACAGTGGAGAAAAACAAGACTGAAGCGCATGTCTCATTAATTCAGTCTGCCTCAAATCCCAAAGAGAAGACAACAGAGATGTTATCTTTCCCAAATAAATTAACTTGTTTCTGTAATTATTTAGCTCTTATTTATGCAAAGAAGGACAAGGGAAGGTGAACACAGAGAAACTGAAGCAGTGCAATCCACAAGTATGGCATTCCAAGGAAAATAATGTAAAGATTAGTAATATTCTGAACATGCCATGGTACCTAAATTTACTATTGATTAAATAATCCAGCACAACCTGATCATTAAAGTTTAGGATAGCAAGCTCACTGGAAAACAATATACAATTAAAAACACTATAATGTATCTCAACTAATTGTGACAGTATTTGCAGATGATTGTTGTGGTCCGAAGAAATTGGCGTGAAGAATTCATCAGTCCTTTGCTATTAGTAGCAGTAAAAATAAACAACTAAATATTGACAGGCACGACTAAGCTGTATCGGTTCAGAATCTGTCCCCTTCAGCAGCAGAGTCCCATTAGCTTCAGATTCATTAACTAAGTTCCTATGGTAAAATGCCATTTATTCTTCTAGAAGACTCAGTATCCAAATACCTTTAATTTTTCTTAATTTTTCAGTCATATTTTTTCATCTGAGTGCCCTTCATTTGCAGACATAAGTGACCTACCATGCTTTCTGGTGATCAGCTGTATCCATAATTGTTTCTTTTGGTTCCATAGCTGTGTCCACATATTCTAGAAAACCTGCCTCTGAAGTGCAAGCTGTTAGCTCATTCAAATGCCTAACTTGCAGCACATTGTCATCAACATGCCTTTAAAACTTCAACATAAGCAGCAGACTTTTGAAAATCAAACAATAAACCAAGACAATTCAATTCAACCTGGTCTAGAATAAGTATCTTGGAACAAAGCTAAATTAAATGAGTGTCAGTAAGGCAGTAAAACAGGTAAACATATTTCAGTTAAAGGTTGGGGGGATTTATTATTTAAAGTTCTTTGTTGAGTCCCTTTAATACTTCTACTTGCTAAAAAATAACAGTCATAAATGTTGTTCTATTATCTTTGCTGAGGACTGAGGACTGAGGCTGATTTCTTACTTTTCAAATCTAGCAAGTTAGTTTTGGCAATTTGGTTATGCAGAAATAGAGATGAAACCCTCATTGAGGTATGCATATAGTTTAGGATACTAAAGACAAAGCCAATGGGCTAAAGGGGTACTTTGTATTTCATCTCTTAGGCTGGAATTTCTCAAAATTTTGTAGGAAACACAACTGCTGGACAACAGCAAAAGCAAGAAAATTTTCATTTTCTTGAGACATGTATTATTTGTATATTGTGTTGCTGTTACTGTTAACAGTAAAGCAGAATTAGAGTGAAACTCATCAGGAACAGCTGCTAAGTGTTAAAGGTCCATCCCCTTCCAGACTGCTTATGGAATTTACCTGAAGCAATCACTGAATAAGTTTCATATGCATGCCATCAACTCCTAAGTTCCCAATCTATTTGTAGTCGGTAAAGTCTAGTGTACGGTTCAACCCTTCTTAAATTAAACAGCTGAAAGAAATTAGGCAGATCTGAGATTTGCTCAGTTGGTTAGAGTGTAGTGTTAATAATGCCAAGGTTGTGGGTTCAATCCACAAATGAACTGTTCACTTTAGGGTTGGACTTGATGAGCCTTGTGGTTCCCATCCAACTCAGAGTATTCTGTGACCTTATTTTGGAGAGCCATTTATTCCCATTGATTCTAAAGGGAAAGTAAATACCGCAAGCAGTGCACAGCTATGAAGGAAACACCTAAAATTATCATAAATGTAGTAGGAGTAGAGTTATAGAAAAGTTTACTGAATGGCTGTGGAGGTGATCTATCCAAACCTAGATCAAATCAGCTGTATCTTTGTCTAGTGAACCTTGACAGCGTCCATGGATGGAGGTTCCTCACTCCGGCATAATCAGTTCCACTGTTACAAATCTTTTCTGGTGGCCAGTATGAACTTACCAAGTCATAATGTCTGACTACAGCCCCTTGCCACTGCCATTTTGCCATGGGTTTCTTTTAGCTTTTGGTTTTTTATTATAAAACTTCTCTAATCTTTATGTACGCAAGGTTGTTCTTCCAAAGATGTTCCAAATTTAAGTGATACAGAGCTGTCTTCCTTAAAGTTACCAACAAAGAGCTATTTTGCAGAGTATTTGTTTTCTTCAGACAAAAAGTGTTTTGAAATGACAGACAATTTCTAAACCTGGGTAATTCGGTTACCAAATCCATACTGAGTCACATTTTTAAAACTTAGTAGGCCAGATCCTTCAAAGGCTGCATGGAACAAGTATGATATTTGACAGGATCTTCATTCTGAAAATATTGTTCCTTGCTACTCACAAGAAAAAATTCTACTTTTTGCTTTCTTGTAACTCTGTTTTGTTTTTCCAGGGTGGAGTAATAATATACAGTATATATTTTAATATGGAGGTGTATATCATAGAAATGTAACCGAGTTATCACATCTGACTGGGTATATGAAGAAAAATATTTGAAAAGCCATTAGTTACTCTATTTTTAAGTCATAAATCTATCCCTTGGAGGATTTTAGTGTATAAAGAATAAGTACTGGATACACCTCTAGGTATATTCTCTCTTTCATTCTTTCTGGACCAGGCTTTTCAGTCAAATAGCATGTATTTTTTATCTATATGGACAAGCACTTCATTATGGTAGGGTTTTGTGGGCAGGTCTGTAGGATAATTTCATTGACCTCTTTTTCCTCAGGCTGCATGAATTTCTGCTATTCAACATACATATTTCAAATCTTTCTTGCAATATCAATATAAGGTACAAGGAAGAATATAATAAATGTATATATTTTACATATTGGAGAAGTCAAACATCAAAATATAAACTATGATTAAATTTCTGATTTAAATCATGTCGGGAAAAAAGGGGAAGTGATATAAAACAAATCTCAAGGAAATAACTCATAAAAAGTCGTGCTGGTCTGGTTTTGTCCAGGTCCTAGAGCAATGACTTCCAGAATGCTGGAGTCAGTAACTTACTGCTGTCCATGGTTGTAAGTTGAAACTGAGGCTTGTCTAACTCATGTGCTTTTAACTTTATCTTGTCGTTAATGGTGAACTTCTTTTGTCCTACAGTTTAAATAAATGCACAGCAAAGTCTAAAATTTGGGGCTGTAGAATGTTTTACATCAAGAGAAATTATTCAATTAGTTTTAAAAAATAACTGAAGTGCCATGGCAATAAACTTCTCGAATATCCACTAAGAACATTGTGTCAAATGTGTGACTTGGTCACTGGTATGTCGCTTCTACGTGTCTGTTATTAGTACAGATTGTGATGCAATTTATCTATAAGAATTACAAAATCTTGGGCAACAGATAATTGTCATTCTTTAGTACTCAACAGGCTACAGAATCATAGATTGGCCTGGTTGGAAGGGACCTTAAAGATCATCCAATTCCAACCCCCCTGCCATGAGCAGGGATACCTTCCACTAGACCAGATCGTTCAGAGCTCCATCCAGCCTGGTCTTGAACACTTCCAGGGATGGGGCATCTGCGTTTTTAATTTCCTTCCTGATTGTGCTAAATTATAGTAATTGAAAAAGCTTATTAAATGTCTCTACCACCACCTAAAAAGTTAAAAATATATTTGGAAACCATAACTATCAGAAAATGTGTCGTTAGCAGGCCATGTCAATACTAATGCCATGGCATTCTATCTTATAATCACACAGAATTTGCCTGTGATACACTATATAATAATCCTTCTTTCCTTTTATTTTGCTTTTTTTTACTCAGAAGAAGATAAGAAAGCTAATATAGGCACTCCGGCTGGGAAAAATTTCGTTTCTTCAGTTTAAAAAAAAAGAAAAAAAAGAAAAAAAAGTGCTTTCTTGTATTTTTTCATATGTGTAGGTATAAAGGTGTACTGCTATATCATTCAAAATGACAATAATGAGCAATAGACATAAATATTCCATTTGACGGAAGCAATGTTGCCAGCAGAGGTGGAGAGTGGATAATATCTTGGCTATGTCTATCCACCGGAATGGCCAAAACACTCAAGCTAAAAGAGAAGAGCAAGAAGCATGTGCCAAGCTGGCACATAACCATTCTCCATTTGAGTAAAGGAGAAGTAACATGCAGAATGTGCATCCAAGAATACCCTCCAGAACAGCTCTCTAGTTTTACTTCTGCTCCAGCTGCACAGCTGTGTCCATCTCATTTTGAAGTGGAATCATAGGCATAAATGCAATATTTTCCCCATAAGTAAGAACTTTCGCTTCTGTCCAATAATTAAGGACCATAGGCTGTAGTTGCATCTAGATTCAGTATTCAGATTCTAACATATGAGCTTTTCTACACCACAAATGAATGAAGCACATAGGACAGCATGGTTCAAAACATTGTATAAAATGTGTTTGGAAAGAATTCTAAATAACAATTCCTCAGTTCTTCTAGTCCTGCATCGTGGCATGCAATGAATTTTCTTAGGTAATAATTATCTCCCTTCTTAACTGAAGACATAGCAGTGAACTCAATCTAAGTGTTTACGTTTTTTTCTTGACTGTTCTTAGGCATTTTTCCTATCACTAACTAGACTCAAATAGCTGTAGAATTAAAAAGGCTTTATTCCTGTAAATTTTCCAGGAGAGAACAGTCCAGATTCTCATCAATCTTTCCCCCAGACCGCTGGCACAATTTCCACATTAATCTCTTCCTTTTTATCCTCATCATATTTGTACTCAAAAGGTACAGTCTAAAAAATAAAACTTTTGCAATGCCATCCTTCAATGTATATACCTCTCCTTTTTCCTCTAAATATACTTGAACTATGTGTTGTAAGAAATAATGTGTTTAGAAACAATGCAACTATATGATCAACAAATGCTCTATTACATATGGAGTGTAAATAAAAAACCCCAACATTTAGTCAATGGCTCATATGTGGTTGGCTTGTAAAATGAAAACAAAATCTGTGTACCACAGGACATACAAGTACTTGCACAGTTAAAAGCCTGCAGACATAGATTTCAATACTTTGTTTCAATTGAAAATCTCCATTAAGAGTAAGATTTGGATATTTAGTATTAGGAGTAGAAGGTATTTTATAGTACAGTGTCATTAAACCATTAAAAATACATTCTATGAGGGTAAGAGGGACAAGCTTATCTCAGAGAAAGCGTACAAACTTTGATCTTCCCAGGAGAAGGGCACCAGGGCAGTTGTTTCCTGGAGTTGTGCTAGGAGAGCAAAACAGCAGGGAAGCCATCCATGCCGGAGAAGTTCCTGTTGATTCAGTTTTAAAGGCATGAAGGAGTCCAGACCAAACATTAAATGGAAGGCACCTAACAAAGAGTTTTTCAAATACCATGCTTCTATTGGCCTTTGTGGCATGATAGGAGCTCCAGGGTCTTTTTTCCCCGCAGAGATTCTTAAAATATGTTGTATTTCTGTGTGTTGGAGCATTCATAAAACAAAAAAAAATGTCCTTAAAGCCACACAACCAGCAACCAGCAAATGGCAAAACATTATCCAAGAAACTCATCTGACATTTTTCTTAATGTATAGAAGGGGAGAGATGTAAATTAAAGGGGCTAAATTCAGTGTGCCGTAACGCACCAGTCTTTAGTCTTTTTGCTCACATTGTCAAAGAGTAAAAGTCCAGTCCTCAAGCCTAATTATCACGACATCAGGCTAATGCAAATGATATAAAGATAAATAGATAAAGCCAATTCTATATGCAAATATATATAGTGACAAATTCACTGCTCATTCATGTATTTTTGTAGATCTGCTGCTGCCATTTTCCTCTCAGAGCTGAGTTCTGAGTCAGTATTTTATACACATTTTCAACAGAAAATATCAAACCCCGAAATATTAAAAATTTTTGGTGTCCTTTAGGGGGAAACACGTCTATTTTAAGCCTTGCATTTAGTGATTTGTTTTCAGAAGTCATTAACTGTAACCATGTAGAAATAAATGGGAACTTTTTTCTAACTAGCTATTAGCTGAAGAGTATAAATTAAGGAACTTCTGACATAGAGCTGATTCTTAGGAGTGCATATTTCAAACAGGAAATTTTCACACAATGGTATTTTCTAAGCATAAAAGCAATTAAATGACAACACAGTTGTTGTAGATTTACTGCCAATGATGTATGAAGAATGCATATGTCAATGCACCCATTCCAGTTGTTTACTTTTAGATTAGCTATTTATAATGATTAAAAAGAATTTTATTGAACAAAAACAATCCAGTGGAAGTAATACTAAAGTATTATGTCATTGATAAATGGCTTGGTAGTATCTAGAATATTGTATATGTCAAATATACAGTATCTGTGTTGAAAGTAAATCATGATTGCCTCTGTTGCCTCAGGAATCCACCTTAGGAAATGGACTACATAAATGATTGCTGGGAAAGAAGGTAGCCTACTTTGTACCCTTTGCAAATGGCTTGTTTCCATGGCAAGTTTGACTAAAGAACTATAAATTAAAAAAAAGAGCATATATTCAAATACATAAATGGAATATATACTCATAACAAATGTAACTATATGGGAAGGCCAATTCCATCAAGGTTTCTGCATCAAGCAGTATTGAAAGTACCAGCACAATACTGCC
This sequence comes from Falcunculus frontatus, assembly GCA_013398115.1. Lineage (NCBI taxonomy): Eukaryota > Metazoa > Chordata > Aves > Passeriformes > Falcunculus > Falcunculus frontatus. Next base: position 203,863 of record VZRV01009797.1, read on the forward strand.
ACTTGCTTTCAGTGTGACTTTTGGCAATAATTTCAGACACACAGAAAAAGTAATATTCTTATTGTTTGTGGTCAGTCAGGTAGAGGAATAGGAAAAAGCAAAGGGTGTTATTAACCATCCCCCTAATTTATAGTAATCCAATGGAAGAGCATTTAAATGTGAAGAAAAGGAAATACAATAAATGTGAAGAATTCTTGCATAGATGACAGAGTTACTGACTAACACCTGAGGTATGATTGCATAGTGTTTGTTTTTAGCAAACAGTTGCAGGTCTTAGTCTTACAAATAAGTATACATTTTTTCCTCTTCAACGGCTGGCTTGACTGGCTTTCCTACAAAGAATATTATGAGTGGGTGTTGCAGGGCTGAATTAAAAACAGATTATGTATGCAGATAGCTAGCGATCTACCTGTGTAGCATTGAGAATGTGTTGTTTCATTATTCTGCTTTCTGTCTCTTTTACCTGTGTTTAAAATGAAATTCAAAACCTGAAGTACCATAAGGATAAGGACTCTCTTTGCAAATTAAAATGTTTTTCGTTTAATAATTTAATTTAAAAATTTTGTATAGTGGCTGATGTTACAGTGTCCTTACTTTAGAACATGGATAAAAGTGAAAATATCTTCCTTTTGCTGGGTACCTTTTATGCAAACTCTTCCTAAATGCCAGGAATGAATTTCTAAGATCGGCCCTTGTTGTATGTTCTATAGAAACCTTAGGAAGGTTTTAACCTAAAACTACTGTACAGGTAAAAGAAATGTTGGAGAGTGAGGTAAACGACAGCAATATATTTTAGTTACTATTTAGCAACCTACTGATAATCATTGCATTCAGTTTTAGGTTAGCAGGGGCTATTCTGATAAAATTAAAGAAGAAAAAAAGTACATTCAATAAATAAATAACATTTGCGCAGCCTTCTTTTACTGTTCAGAAATAAAGCAATGAACAAGCTAGAAGGAATCACCCAGGAATTTCAGGGTAGCACATCAGATTTCATCTTGCTATGATTTTTTGACAACCTCCATGGGAGGAGCTGAAAACATGACTGATGCTCCTGTGGGGGAATTATGCTGTTCTTGGTAGTTTCCCCTATAGCTTTTTCTATAATGTAACCTCATGTTGCAGCTAGGAAATATTTAGAATGTTTTCCTTCTTTCTTTTAACAATCCAACAAATTATTAAATTATTAAATTCTGCTATACTTTAACAAAGAAAAGAAGAGGATGGTTTCATCCTTTTAAACCATAGCCACAAATTGAAAAACCATGATCTATGTAACCTAAAGAACTCCATGCTTTAACAAGTATCTATTCTGGATACAGCCAAATTAGTATTTCCAAAATTTATGCAGCTGTCCAAAAGGGAAATGCAGCTCTTGGTGAAATCCTCAACATACAACTGCTATGAAAGAAAAGAATTCCAGAGCATCCATAGCCCTTGGATGCCCAATCAGTAGAAGTTAGCCTCCATCCCCACCTGGCAAAGTCTGCTTCTAAGAGCAGCAAGACAATGGAGAAAACAAAAGAACATGTCAAATTTTAATATTCATTATTTTTATCATTATTTCCCTTGTCATTGATATCTGTAGAATAATTTTTAAAAGTATTTTACCTTTATACTTTGTTTTACACTGTTACGTACTGTGACAGCAACACAAAATGATACCCGAACTGAACTTAAAAGTTCTTGTTTTCTTTCGTTGGAATCAAGATGATAATTGTTAATCCCTTTAATGAATAAAAAATACCCAAAATATAAGAACTGGAAATGCATTTGTGTGGCTTCAATATGTAATTTGATATACTAGGAATAGTATTGACAACAAACATATGTGTGACACCAATTTAATCACTATACACCTGAACACTGTGTGTTTGTCTTCTTAGCGCTTGTTCTGTGGAAAGTTGGAGACAATATTCTAAACCAATGATGAAAGCCTATCCCTCAGACACTGTCCTTCTTAATTTTTTTTCTCTCCAGCAATCTTTTGGCTATCCTAAACCTGGGTAGGAGTGAGCTTTTGATGTATATTTTTTTTCTTCAATTAATTTAGTCCAGTGCTTTTGAGCTGCAAGAATCTGGAGCAATGAATTAGACAATCCAGGTGTATGTGCCATGAAAAATATTTTCCCGGGCTTGTTCTGTAGCTCCTAGTCAATAAATTCATTTTCTACCCTAGTGTTTCATGCATTATGAGATAGAGTATATCATCACTTTGTGTTTCATTTCAGTTAATACTCCTCATCTGACCCATATCTGGAATACTGACATAAGTCAGGAAGTTCTGTATACCATCCTATTTCACATATTTTTTTTTAAACAGGATTGATGATTTTTATTAGAAAAACAAGCTTACAACCATGCAAAAACCTGGGTGCACATTTTGCTCATAATGTAGCATAGCACAGTTCTCTCAGGCATGACATGATGCCCAGCGTTAGTGACAGCAACATGACATTCCCCATATATTCTCCCTCTTTACATCTGTCATCACTACTCTGAAAAATGAATACTTGATGAGGAGAGGAGGGGGAAAGGCTGACAAATAGACAGCTCACATTGCAGAAGCTTCTTGACAAACTCTCCGAGGAGTGCTGTGTCAAACCTCATGTCATGATCTGCATCAGTAGCCAATGCATGAGCAGACCAGAGGGGGAAAAAGTCATATCCATGGGTGTGATGAAAGATAATTGCTTTACTATCTCTTTGTGTCTTTCACTGGGATGGTAGATCCATCCAATACACCTTATCTACCAATTAAAACTCTTACACTTCTGGGGAAGCTCTTTCTCTATTTTGTAGGTTTCTTTCTGGTGTTCTTTCAGTGCCTAACAAAATGAGGATGATCATGAGTATAAGTCAAGGGAATAAATCTGAATTACACAAATAAGTGCTCTGTCAAAGATAATTTCCAATTGTTCTGTTCATCAACACATTGTGAGGCTACAGGCTAAAAGTTGTTGGGGTTTTTTAAAGAGTGTCCTTTTACAAGGGCTGGATGAACACAAATTGAAGAACAATTTTCATTGTCATGAAAAAGTTTAATTTGTTATAAACTTCAATAAGTTTCCAGTCATTTCCTCCCACTGCAGCTCTCTGGTTCTCCACTCCCCAGCCCTATTATGAGAGTTTTAGAATTTTTAGTTCTCTGCATATTGTTTAACTCTTAAGAAATATCTTAAATAATGTTATATCAATCCTTACAAAGAACTGAAGATAGGATTGGACTTCATTCTTTCTTCAACTGTTTTTTTCACAAGATGTGGGAAAAAAGATGCAGTCAAACAGAGCATAATTTGCTAGTTTTCTGTGCAAAAATGCTGTTCTGTTACATGAATTTCAATGCAGAATGAAAGATTTCATCATGTAGCTCATTTTCTGAAGAACTGTGATTCCATCTTGAAACAGTTTTCTGATAAAAGCTAAGAAAAGAAGGATACTTGCAGCCTTCAGTTTCTGTGTAGAGTCTTTCATCATTTAAACCTGTCCAATTTGGCTGCCCCTGCTTCTTGTTCTGACAGGTATAGGCAATAATTAGTAAAAATAAAATGTAAGAGACTATGTGACACAAAACTTTTCAGGAACATTTCTTTCTCACAGGTTTCCATTTATTTAGTTGATTTATTTTACTCAGAATGTCCTGTCACATCTTAATGGTCGTTCAAGAGCAGTGCAGTATTCTTGCCTACACAACCTGGTAAGCATAAAAAGCAACTTTTTTCCGATAAGTCTGTACAACAGATACCCCACAGACATTTCTCACTGGATGTTGCTAAAGGCCAAATGCAATCTAATGGCAAACCTGGTTATTAAAATGTTAGAAAGATACAATTGCCCAGCTGTGTCCTCAACCATCAACTGCTCCAAGACAGGCAGCCTTGAAATTAATCAAGTCTGTGCTGATGCTGATAGAAAGATGCTGAAGGGCTATCCCAAGAAAGAATCTAGTAATAAAATACCAGTACAAGGACTTGTTAGTTATTCATTATGGTATCTGGCAACAGGTGTTTTATGATTACTTTTTACACCCAGGAAATCCAGAATATTGAATCCCTGGAATTATTAGAAATGGGGTTTTTTCTGGGTTGTTGTACTCTGCATTCAGAGCTCTCACTGAAAAGTCATCATCTTATTGAAACAGGCATTACTGAAGTGAGCATTTAAATACAGACTCACATAAAAGACAGTGAGCTATTTATAAAGCTATAAAAAAGGAGAATGTAAAGAAAGAAAACAATGAATCATCTGTGATAATGAGCTTGGCTGCCATGACTTCTGGTGTTGTTAATGTCACCTGTGCAGACAGAATTAAGATTGAAGACATTGGTGACGCAAAAGAATCTTAAGGTATTTCAGGGAAAGGGGTAAGTCTAGAAAACTGTGTTAGCCAAGTAATGAATTTAATGTATTGGGGCAATATTCACTGGTTCAACATATCCATTTTTAGAAATCTGTATAGAACAATTCCCTTTGCATTCCTAAAAAACTCTGCAAAGACAGCGCTCAAAAAAATTCACGAAAGACTAGAGTGAAAGTGCAGAGAGCTTTGATGAGTTCGAGATATAAGCTGAAACTAAAGAGCCCCACATTCTAAGGAATCGTCCCCAGAAAGCTGTCTCATTATCTACATACCCTGGTAACCTGTGAAACCTCAACAGAAGCAGATTATGCAGAAATTGCAGTATGACAGCAGGTATAGAGTCTGAACCTCTGGCTAAGAAATGCGTTTCTCTGGCAGAGACCGTTGTGTCTTGTTTGTGTCTTGGGTATTTTGTGCAACCAGCATCCTGGTCTTCCTTATAGATGCAAGTGAGCAGCTGCACCCTTACTATGAGTTAGAATCATATTCAAGTAGAGAGTAATCTAGTGTTTTCCTAAGGGTATCTGGTTTTGCACATAGTGAGACAATTGTTCAGGCATTTGTGAAAATGCCAGTTGAATTGGGAAGCAGTTTAACCACTTCCCCAGGAGCTCAGATACTCCATCTTTCTGCTGGGGAAAACATGTGGGTGTAGTTACAGTTGTCATTATTGTCCAGTTCTCCATACGTCACCACAGTGTTAATGGGGCCATTTCACTGTGCTGGGAAACCACATACCTTAAGATAAATTCGTAGCCATATGAGCTGGATGCTTGCTTTGGAGCTACTATTGAAATTGGACTTAGGACTCAGTAATTTACGGCCTTTTTTTCCTATTGATTTATGCGATATTTAGTTTGTTCCAAACTGAATTAGCTGTGGCATTATTTGTTTGCTCTTATCATGTAAAAAGACAAAATCAAAAATCAAACCAAAAACCAAAAAATACCCAGCTCTCAGTGAAGTTTTCCTTGAATTTAGCCTGTGATTTCATGCCATGAAAATTCGCATCTTGAGAACCACTTACAGTTCTGGTTCAGGGGTTTGTGAAGGTAGAGAGAAGGTACAGGAAAGTATAAGAGCAATGATTGCGATCAAAAGGATGGAGCAGCTTTGCGATGTGAGACTGAAAGATCTTTGCTCTGAGAGGAGAAGGCTGAGGGCATAGTCTCAGGTTTATAGAATCATGAAGATAGTAGATGAAGTGAATGCCAAACAATTATTCACCAAATCACATAACACTTCGGAGCTGGTCAGACTTTAATTTGAAACTCACTTTCCAGAATTTTACGAGGGTGGCTGGGCTGTGCTGGGCCTGATCTGGATGCAGAAGGCAGTCCCTGTGGGATAAACAGCCCCAGGAATACAGGGGCTATAGTGGCAGACTGCACCCCTTCCCTAGGAGGAGGGGCAAGGGAGAAGTCTGGGTGAGAAATGGTCCAAGACTGAGAAGAAAGAAACCCCAGCATAAATAGCACAGTTCCTCATGACAAAGACCTAAGGCGGGGACAATGGCTTGTCACAAATTATGCTCCCCACCCCAATTTTTGGGGAAGGCTGATACTATATGGTATAGGATGCAGAGGGACATCAGAAGGCTGAGCAAAATTCCAGGGAAAAAGAGTTGGATACAAGGAAGGTCTTTTAAAAAACAGAAATAATTGTAACTAATATTATTAATAAATATTTCCCAATTTTGATAACTTGACATTAATTAAACTGTTTATAGATTATTTGCTCCATATATGACACATCCCTTTTTTGCTTATTTCAAAGTTTTGGGTGTGACACTGCCTCTTCTCCCAGAGTCCTGTGCAGAGAAGTGAAGAAGTCTGATGGTGGCAATTTCTGTCTCTCTCTGTAGTGTGAGTCACATGCACTGAAGTTGCTGCTACAACCCATGTCTTTGGGTACTGCTGAAGGATGTTCAATCCAGGTGCTCATGACTGTGGAGGTGGGCAATAAAAATAGTGGTGATTCCCCGTAGTCCTGATGGACGAAGGTTTCAGCAGCTGTATTTGATTCTTCTTGGTGTAGGAAAGGTGGTGCAAGAGAAGAGCTTCTGCTGCTCCTGCTGCTGTTGTGCTCAGTGAGGTCTTCACAAAGACTCAGAGAAATCAAGGAATCAGTCCTTCTCCCCCTGCATTTCTTATGGGTTCTGAAGCATGTGTGGGCATAGAAACATAGCCTAAGATGCTCCTCCTAAGTATCTCGTAAGTATCTAAGTATGGTGGTAGTTTGAGACTGCTGGAGACAGAGAACTGTGCTAGAAAGAGCAGTGTTTAGCGTAGCAGTGAATTCATAATGATTTTGCTCCTGTTTGTCATTCCTATACTTTTAATCAGTCCAGTATATTAAATATGTTCATAATGGGAGCTAAAAGGGACACCCATGCTACCTGCTATGATGATCTCAAAATACAGATTATTAACTACTGTTTAACTGCCCTGGGAAAATTTCTTGACCAAAAAAAGTGTATCAGGCTCATTACTTCAGAGAAAAAAAAAAGAAAAAAGTCTTGCAAATCCAAAGTCTATGCTTCATTCAGTACAGTTGCTTTCAAATACAAATGCAAATATTTCTCTGAAAAGAAATTAATGAAAGCACTTTGTTGAAGCTTGGCAATTAAATGTACTTACTAGGAAATTAAATATATAACATTCTAAAAGTATACTTAAGCTGTCATGTTGATGTAGTTTATGTACTAAAATCAGACCTCTGGCCTCCCAGCTGTTTCCATGACAATTAATTCACAATAGGTGACCTCCTTAATTTTGCAAAGTAAAGGTTCTTATGTTTGTAAGAGGAGTACTTGGATATTCTTTATGTGGTCTACTCATGTTCTATTTGTTTAATAACTATTGACTGTGGCCTTTGCTTTTTCTTTAAGCAAATTACTGGCAAAATAACTACTGGATGGACATCGAGATTCTTAGATCTGTTTCTTAATACGGTTGTTACATGCATTTGAGGAATTTTCAAGATCAATCCCACACATAAACACAGGGACACAACCACAGAAAGATATACAGTGTTTAAGGTCAGTTTAGATGGAGCTCTGAGCAACCTGGTCTAGTGGAAAGTGCCCCTGCCTATGGCAGTGGGCTGGAAATAGATGAAGGTCCCTTCCAACCCGTTCTGTGGTTCCATGGTTCTACAATGTCTACATGTATCCCTACACATAGAGAGAGACAGAAACAAAGAACATACCACTTTCTTCAGGAAAATTTAGTTGATTCTCTTTTTTAAACAAGGTTAAATTGTGGGGATGTCACTCAGTCATATACTAGGGAAAGGAAACCATGGTGTCCTTTTCATTAGCCCATATATATTTTAGCAGCAGAGCTTTAAGAGGTAAAGCAAAGTCTTTGAATTGCAGTGGGTTTGTACTTGAGACTAGCATGCAAACACCAAGCAATGTTCATATTAGACATTTTGTAATGACATTTATAGCCACAGATTTCACCAGTGTTGAATTTTTTGTTTGATTTTTTTCTATTACAGGGTTTGTAGTTACGGGTTTTAGCTCTGTGAAAAGCTACGTTTCCTAGAAACTTATGTCTGTGGGCTGGGAGGGAGAACTGGCTAGGAAATAAATGGTGAAGGTTTATCAGTAACAAATGAGAGATAAATCAGATATACATCAAATAAACAATTAGAATTAAGCAATTCTAGTCTAATGGCTAGAATACTGGGTTTATAGCTAGACAGTAAAGATACGTTTTTAATGCCACCTGTCTCAGACAGTGAGTGCTCCACCAAGTGTACAGACAATTACACAGTTTAGAACACACATTTATCTTCCTTAGTAAGTTATCTCTCTGAAAATAACATTAAAAATCTAGCATTATGAGCTTCACAAAAGGTTATATTTCTACATAATTGTTTTAATTTTAGAATAGTTTATTCTTGACACAGGTCTGCATTCCTAACCTTGTGGCTTCTCTGTGCTCCCGACAGCCTGTGCTGTCTCAAGGACAACGGGGCCATGTGAGATGCTGGCTTGAGCATCTGAAAACCTTCCCTACACTGCCTCTGAAGTGCCACAAAGCCATTCCCCTGCTGCCACCTCCCCAAAAGTACTACATGGCGCTGCACGAGACCAAAGCAGGGGCATCCCTGCTTGCCCAGGTGCTCTCCTATTTTCTCATTTTGCAACATGCTGTCAAAACATTAATAGACAAAAAAAAACCACCTTAAATGAGATCCTGAACCCAGAAACAGAGATGAAAATCTCCTTGTCAACTCTTCAGGCCCCTGGGACATCTGATGTCTTTTAATAATCTACCTGTATCCAGCATGATGTCATCCTTCTTTATCTCCTTACCTATTACAGACTTCTCTCTCTGTTGCTGCTACCACTGTTTCCTTGTGCTTTCATTGCTTTCTTACGCATTTTTTACAGTAGGAGCCATTTTGACACATTTAACCTTTCAAAATAAATAATGTTTTCTGTTTTGAACCTTAACACTCTATATTTTGGAGAACCTTAGACTAATGAGCTGGAATTTCTTCTTTAAAAATCAAATCCTTACTTAAAAGTTGAAGATTCTGCAGCAGTTAAGGCATAAAAATCCTTCTGCTCCTATCCAGTTTCATTCTTCTGATCTTGACATTTGCAAAAACAACAGCTTTAAAAGAGAAGAATGCATGATGTGGAGAAAAAATACATTTGAAATTTTGTAGGCAGGCAGTGTTAACTTTCAGGTAGAATTTATAGATAACACAGGATTTGCCAAACTAGTTGCATGAAATTCTCGGTTAATAACAATGTTTATTTCCATTTTCCGCACCAAACAGCAACTTTGATATTGAAAGAAATAATTTCTTTAAGGGGTAGAAAAGACCCAGCTTTTCACCCTAGAGCTACTTTAGCAATTTTCTTAACAACAGTTTAAACAGCTAATCATATCTTCATCCTTTAGAAGTGGCCTTATAAAATCCCAAAATTAAATCTCTTTCCAAACTATTATTTATTAAAGACAAAATATTCCCTAAGATCATAAAATGTATGAACTCAGATAGAGAGCCTTTTCAAAATTTCATTATGTACTTTGGGACACCTAGAAAGGTATGAAAGTTTTGTAACAAAAGCCTGAGCCAGCCAGGACTGGGCACACAACAGGCTCTCTCTACCCTTTGATTTTGAGTTAGAGGGAGATCACTGAGCACTTCGAAGGATCTCAGTCTCTCAGCCATTGTGCATAAAAAAATCACTGGCCCAGTTCTGTTCATGCACAACTCAGTGAGAAGAGTCAGGAATATTTTTTTTTTTAAATTATTTTAAAATTAACTATTTTTTCATAGCCTAATTGTCTTGATGTGGGATGGAGACAGTGTACACCATAAATAGGACACATCTGTTTGAATTAAGTTGGTTTTTGTGCTATGGGGAAACCTACCCCTTTTTTTTCGGTCTCATCCACACGAATTGGTAAAACTCTAAATTTTGCGTGTGCATGCTCATTTTCTGTGTTTCCACTGACACTTCTTTTTCTCCCTCGAGGTAGTACTGAAATGCTTAACATAGGTCACGCATTTTTTAGTTTCACAGATTTTTATTACTGTTTGTTTTCTTCAGTCTATTTACTTCATTGTGATTAGCATCTTCTAGTGTTAAAAGAATACATTATGAGTACCTGGGTGAACCCACTGTAGCATATTCCCAAGAACAAAGCCTTTGATTTTGAACATTAGAATGTTGTCAGTTGTTTTCTTTATACATTCTGTCTTCAAAGGGCCCAGGTCAGGAGTGCTGGGGCTGTCTGAGGCACTGGTTTTGCTTGCCAAGACTCTGAAGGACTTCCAAGCTACATTGTGCAGTCATTTTATATTCAAAGTAATGCTAAAAATAGCAAAATATTAAAAATATAAAAATATTGATATAATCAATAAAAAGTTCTTCCTCAAATATTACTTACTTTAAAAATCTATTCCACTATCACAGTAGTTTATGTAAAATTGCATCATGTCAATCTGAGCTTGTACCTAAAGAAAAGCTAATTCTGAGTGGCCAAAGGAAAGAAGGATGCACAGGTAGCTTATAAGTCACTGTAGTTTATACTCAGATATACAAGAACTAAGCGTTTATAATCAGTGTTAATGATATCTAAAGACTAAATAACAGTTAACATCTTCCTATGGAATAAACTTCTAAACAAAATCCACGCCTATTTTCTAATTAACAAACATTATCCACAGTATTATACATAATCTCTTAGAATGTGTTTACTGCTTCATGTCAGCCCCCTGTCAGCACCATTTAACTCCCTGAAAATGCAGCCCACAAAGAGTAGCCCTTAACATTTGTAGAGACTGGCATTTTAATTTGTGGAATAGGAATTCATTTTCCATATGAATTCCTATGCAAAACTGTAATAATACATCAAAAGGGGAAAATTACATTGTTTTACATAGCTCTAAAAAGATTTTTAAAATTTATATCAAGCTATTGGATAAGTATTTCACATGATACTTGAAACAGTTAATAAGTATACATAATTTATATTGTTATTGATAGTGACTGTAATCAAAATGGCTGACAGAAATTTCTTTTGAGGGAAAACATACTTAAATTTCTCACTTTTCCTTCCTTCTTTTATTTTCTTCAAGAGCAGTGGGCAAAAAGGAATAAAAAACCTGAAAAAGAATTCTTTTTTTTCTTTGCTTCACACAAACAAAAGTTTTATCTGGAATGATTTCCCTTCCCTTCCCAAACCTTCCCGAACCTTCCCTTCCCGAGCCTTCCCTTCCCGAACCGAACCTTGCCTTCCCGAACCTTCCCGAACCTTCCTGAACCTTCCCTTCCCGAACCTTCCCTTCCCGAACCTTCCTTTCCCTTCCCAAACCTTCCCGAACCTTCCCTTCCCGAACCTTCCCTTCCCTTCCTGAAACCTTCCCAAACCTTCCCCGAACCTTCCCAAACCTTCCCAAACCTTCCCTTCCTTTTCTATTTCCTTTTCTTTTCCTCTCAATAATATTTTTTAATGACAATATTTTTGTTATAGTGCAGATGTAAAAAATACACTTTCTTGGCACAAGAAATGTGCATTTTTCCATTTTTCCTGGTATTTAGAAATGTCCCATAAAAAATAGCCATTAAATTATGTTTTCCCACTGTATTTGTCTCCTTTGATGAAGTTCAGACTTATTTTCAAACTCAGAAACATGATATGTAATTTTTTTTATTTTAAGATGAATCACTGCAGGCTATGAAAAGACCAGTAGAATCAGAGTAACATTTTAAACCATACATTTAATTGTTTTAGCTCCATATTTCACTGTAAATCATTGATTTTGCAGAGGGTCACATATCTATAACCTGAACTTTTCATTTGAGACACTGTTAGGGCAGGGGCATAAATGGGACTCAGAGTTATGAGGCTGCTTTAGCATTTACCTTGTTTCTGTTATTTCCTAAATATTATTTTATATTAACCTTCTCTTAGAAAAGTTCAGAAGAAGAAACATGATATTTTTCCTCAGGGAAAATGTTTGAATTATGTCATAGAGTTGGTTTTGGTTAATAACAAGGTAAATTTTTAAGCTGAATTAGTAATAATATAACCCCAGTAATGACAAAAACGTAGTGACAACAGAAATGACAAAAACTACCTTAGTGTACTATTATGGCTGAGAATTGCTTAAAATAAGATTGCAATGTAGAAAATCGAGACTTAGAGACAGCTGACACGTGGTTTTTATTCTTCAAATCCTTCCCCAGTGTGATATTTCTGGATACTCAACTCCATTGGGATAAGAGGCACCTTCCTCTTATCAGGAAATGCTTGGTGAATTGTGAACTTCTGAAACTGTAGCTACATGCATTTCATATTCTCTCTGTCTGCTTTTATGTTTCCTGATTGCTGTTTTCTCTTATTCAGATTTTACGTCCTAATTTTTTTTTTTAAATTTGATTTACTTTATTATCATGGTATTGTTTTCCACTTACAGTATTATGCTTTTTCCAAATCCTATGCAATTATATTGGTCAATAATGCTTTTTACATGTCTGTGTTCAGTAAAGAGGAGGAAATGCTTCTAACTTCGAGTAGATACATTTCAAGCTACTTAAAATAATTTGGATGACAGTAAAGTTAACGGGCTTACTGACTAATGAACATGCAATCTTAATGCTGTCTTCAGCTTAGATACCATTTTCAAGCTAATGAGTGGCTGATCTTACCCATATGCACATGACTGTGTGGATATTAAACTAATAACTAATGGTGGATTTTATCCTGATGAATTTATGTTGCATACCTGAAAGGAGCCTACAAGAGAGTTGGATGGAGAGAGATTAATTACGAGGGCATGGAGTGATGGGACAAGGGGGAATGGCTTCACACTGAAAGAGAGTAGGTTTAGATTGGATATTAGGAAAAAAACTCTTTCCTGTGAGGGTGATGAGGCCTTGGCACAGGTTGCCCAGAGAAGCTGTGGCTGCCCCACTCCTGAAAGTGTTCAAGGCCAGGTTGGATGGGGCTCTGAGCAACCTGGTCCGGTGGGAGTTCCCTATGGCAGGCGGGTTGGCACTAAATGATCTTTTAGGTCCCTTCCAACTCAGGCCATTCTGTGATTCTATACTAGAGTGGTGCTTTGCACATATTTAGAACCTGCTTTCCAAATCAGTTTGAGAAACAGTAAATTGAATATTTGCTGCTGGTTTGATTTTTGAGGATACATTTCTCATGGAATAGTCACTTTGGGAAGTTTGGAAGGTTTTGAAGCTAGTACCTCAGAAATCACTGACAAGGCACCCAGGGATGCTAAGATGAAAACGCATGGATTCTGAATACAAGGAAAGTAATAGGAAAGACTAAAAAAACCCTCCAATTCTGTGGAGGTAGAAACTAATTCACTGGGCAATGAAGCTGGTGAAGAGTCTAGAGAGTGTTGTATGAGCAGCTGGGGATCTTAAGCCTGGAGAAAAGGAGGCTCAGAGCTGACCTTACTGAAGTTCAGGCTGGACATCAGGAAGGTTTTTTCACTGAAAGGGTTGTCAAGCATTGGAACAGGCTGCCCAGGGAGATGGTGGAGTCACCATCCCTGGAAGTGGTCAAGAAATAATTGGAGGTAGTACTCAGTGCCGTGCTCTGGTTGACAAGGTTGGACTTGACAATCTTGGAGGTCTTTTCCAACCTAAATGAGTCTGTGATTTTATATTTCAGCTTAGGTAGATGCTGAGGTTTGAGGTTTTCACTTTGAAGCTCTAAGATTTGAACAAAACTTGCTACTGAATTATTAAAGCAATGATACAGTAAATCTTATCTTTTAAAACAAATGTGCATAGGGCCATAATGACTGGTAGAAAAGAATTAAAGACATGTTAGTCTGACCATAATAATATGCAAAACTTCAGGAGAGATTTTTGAGCTTTCAAAGAGTGGAAGAAATTAAGACAAATTGACCACTTTACAAGACCCTGTCAAAAGCATTTTTGCAATTCTGCAAAGCTAATTCTTTCCCTAAAAAGGCTATTTTAGACTGGAACAGACACAGTAAAAGAAATAAGCAGAAAAGAGAGCCCTTTAATGGCTGGAAAATGTACCCTGTAGCAAAAAGAGGGAAAGAAGTTCTATGTGTGTTATATATTGAGTAAGGGGAAGGTGAGATGAGGGAACAGAAGCTTTATTTAAAGACATTATTTAGACATGAAAAGAGAGGAAAATTAAATTATTAAATTAAGGTGGAAATTAGTACAGCTGAGGACAGCTTTGTAACCACCAAAGTAGTGAGATTTTATGAGAATTTCCTGTAACAGAACACTTTTAAATTTAGGCTTGACCCATTTATGTAAAGGATGATAATTTTTGTAATAAGGGGGTAGAGGGTGTGATTTGTGTAGGTGGGATGACAGAAAATCAATTTCAGTTTTAGATCTTTAAATCTACGTTTTTAGATCTCGTGGAGGAACTTCTGGGTCTGCTCTAGAAACTTGCTGATGTGCTGGTAAGGAAAAAAAAAAGGAATATTTCTGAGAGTACTTTTTGCTTGATATTTGTTTGATAAATTACTGATTTATTTTCTTCCAGGGAATACCATCAGTCCCTGGAATAAATAGAGAATCTGTAAGGTGTTAGAGAACAACAATATGTTCTTATAGTCTCTAACAGAAAAAAAATGCAATTCATTCACTATTCCTATAGTAAATTTGGAGACTAGGGAATAGTAGCTGGGTGGTGAGTTGTTCATTTGTTCTGGCCCTGTATGGTCCAGTATTATAAACAATTTTACATTTCCAAGGAAGAATTCCTGGGGGATAGGAGTGCAGTGACCACACTGTGCAACTATTCTGCTGCATCCCTCTGTACTACAAGTGTGTTTGCCCTTGAATTTCACCAGACTCACTATGAAACTGCATAGAGAGGGTGAGTTCCCTTTGCTTGCTCAGGTTTTTCTCATTTGATCAAGAATGCTCAGTTATACATCTTTTTTGATGGAAAATATATTCATTATATTCAGCTGAACAGAGCTTCATAAATAATTATTTAGTAGCTTAGTACAAACATACTGTTGAATGGATTTTTAAGAGGGATGTTAAATTAATTGCACTGCCATTTCTAAACCTGATTCTTTCTGAGCAGTCAAAAATTATAATGGACAGGAAATCTGATGCCATCAAAAGTAGTGATAAACATTAACTTCCTTCAGTAAGAAAGGTTATGGTCAATTTTTTTTGGCATCTTGAATATGACAATCATATTAAAAAAGTCGTTCTTTAAAGCCATTTCGCACTTCCTTTATTCTTGTAGCCATCAAAACAAATGCTTTTATGTTTCAGATGAAAGAAAATATGTTTCTGTTTAATCAGTCTGAAGAGCTTTTCTTTTTAACATTTAGGCTTTCAAATACTGAGTGCAAATATTAAAGTTTTCTTTCAGCTGAAAATCTGAAAATTTGGGGGGACTTATGTGTTAAACCTCAGGCTTTAACAGCATCCAGCAACCCAGTACCAACACCAGTACATTTTCATATTTTTGTGCACATGATCAGAACACTTGAGACCTGCAATTCCATATTATTCAACATTAATCTGATCTCTTCCCCATTAAAATCAAAGGTAAAATACTTACTCTGTGGCAATAATATAACTTTTTCCATAATGGACGTGAAATGAGCATAAGTAAAATTTCAGTATTAAATAAAACTCGTAGATAACACATATCAAGTAGATATGCTGAATTAATTCAGAATTTTATTTTTTCCCCCTTTCATTATGCCCATGTGGCTGTGTAAATATATACTTCATGTGATCATCAAACTACCAATCTCAATTTTTCAAAGATTCTTGCTGGACAATCGATCTTCTTTCAACCTGTAGTAAGTACCATTAGCATTTATGGGAGTTGTAGTACTCATGGTAAAGACAGCAAAACATTTAATATTGATTTGGTTTTGATCTTTTCAAGTATTAACCAAGTTGCATTGAAAATTTTGTCATGGTTATCTAGTAAAATCACAGAATAAAACATGATTTTATGATTCTGATATTAAAAATATGCAAACTAAGAAAGTATCAGCAGTATGACTGAAGGTTGTGAGTGTGGATCTAAACAATCCATCACTCAAAAAGCTTGTCTTCCACATGTTGAGCTTGTAGCATTCAGTATATTTTTCTTCCTTTATAGTGGTTGGAAGGTAAAGAATGAGGCTGCCTTGTATAAGAAGCTTCCTCAACTGATATTTATTAATGCACTTGAATCCTCTATCCTTTTGCTGGTACATGTGAACTATTTGCTTTCCTATTTGTAAATTTTTATTCTAGCTTGAGAGTCCCAGAAGAAATTTTAATACCTGAAACTTTGGACATGTATTGTGACTCTCGCAGTGTATTAATTTTGTTTCCATAGGAGGTCTTTAGCTTTTATCCTTGTGTGACAATACAATAAATAGGTTACTTGGTTATAATTAATGTTTCTTTAAATAGGCCATCAGAGTATAAAATCTAACATCAATGGTAATTAATTGGCACTTAAGCAAATATTCAACAATTCCCTTGTTAGACTCATAAAGGCATCAGCTTTGTTTGTATCAGCGCCAGGTTTATTCCATTCTAACAAATCTGGAAAATCAAGTTTATAACTAGATTCTACTCCAATATTCTACCAATATCTTGTACAGGCCTGTGAATGCTAAAAGCCTGGCTGCAGAGAGATTTCTTAGTTTTCTGACAGTGTCTTGTGTGAAAGCCTTGCTTTCTCACAGATGCTAAGGGAAAACAGTTGGAAGATTTTGTAAACTACACTGTTGTTATGATACCATAGAGAAAAGATCTGAAGTAAGTGTTGTTGGGTTCGGCCAATCCCTCTGGGGGGGGGTTGGTCAGATAAGAACCAATAACCTTAATGTCAGTCCAGCATGCTAAGGTATATATAAGCGAGTTTGTAAATTAATACAGGGTCAGTTTCTTCTCGTCCTAAACCGTCCATGTTGCTTTATTACTCGGTCTCTGCTCGCTAGCGACATCTGGTGATCCCCGACATTCACTGCAACTGAGAAGGTCCATGTTTTTTCCCCCCGCTCCCCGCCCCGAGACAGGAAAGGGGTCCAAAGCCCAGGAAAATGGGAATTACTAAGTCAAGAGACAATGCAGATGAAGATTGTAGAAAGATTGTAGATGCCTTACCAGGTGAGCCTGCACTCACAGACATGACTGAAGCCTGTGCTAAGGTGGGGACTGGGGGCCATTCTGCTCTGGCCACACTTATGAGACCTACTCAAGCACATCATGAGCATGGAAAGAAAGGTTCTAAGGCTGAGAGCAAGCAAAAACAGGCAAAAAATGAGCGCATGGGGGAATTGCGCTCAGACACAAATGATTCCCCAGGGCATGGTAGCAACACAGGCCTACTCTGCAGGCTTAGAGCCAGCACCCAGGGATCAGCCACGATTGACATGCATACCGCAGCAATGGTCATCCTAAAATCCTGTCAGGTTCATAAAGTTCCCTTGGATTCGTTTGGACCCCTAGGCCAGGGATTCAGTGCATTACTTGTAGGGAGATCTAGTGTCACCCTTCAAGGGATCTTTGTGCATCTAGGAATTATTGATGCCAGCTTTACAGGCCAAATCTGTGCTATGGTTTCTACACCCACCACCCCCTGTTAAAAAAAAAAAAAATAGTCGGGTGACAGTACAAGGACCCACCGTCTTCACTGACGTCTCTGGGAAAGCCATTGTTACCTGGAAGGAGGAGTCTGAATGGCAGGTGCTGGAAGGCCATGAGTCAGGCTCAGCCCAGCTGCTTGAATTGAAGGCCGTTGCCATGCCTTTTCAGAAATTCTCACAGGTACCTTCGAATTTGGTTACTGATTCTGCTTATGTAGCAGACATAACTCAATGCTTATATTGTTCACTTCTGAAAGAAGTCAACAATGAGGCTCTGTTCTTGCTGTTGAAAACCTTGTGGTGTGCAATTCAAGGTCGAGCGCACCCATGTTACATTCTGCACGTTCGAAGCCACACCAATTTGCCAAGGTTTATAACAGAAGGTAATGCCAGGGCTGACAGGCTGGCCAACCCTGCGTGGGTAGCGCCTCAGCCTGACAAAATTGCACAAGCCAAGGCATCGCACGGATTTTTTCATCAAAGTGCACATACCCTGCAAAAGCAGTTTCATTTAATGCTAGCTGAGGCTCGTGACATCATCAGTGCTTGTGCTGACTGTCACGGACTCGCTGCATCTTTACCAGCAGGGGTAAACCCCTGAGGTCTAAAGGCCTTGCAGATTTGGCAAACGGATATAATGCACATCCCCGAATTTGGCTGAGTTAAGTATGTGCACGTGTCTATTGACCCTTTCTCCTCAGCTATGTGGGCATCTGCTCATACTGGAGAGAAAGGCTGTGATGTCATTGCCCATTGGAGACTGGCCTTCGCAGTCTTGGGCATGCCTTCCTCAGTGAAAACTGATAATGGCCCTGCTAACGCCTCGCAAAAGATGTGGCAGTTTTTGCAATTATGGGGGGTGGACCATAAATTTGGTATCCCACATTCTCCTACAGGTCAAGCCATTATTGAACGCGCTCATGGCGCTTTAAGCATGTTCTGGAGAGACAAAAAGGGGGAATGCATGGGAAAACCCCACAGAGCCAATTGGAGAAAGCACTGTATACGATTAATCATCTTACAGTGCCACCAAATTCAAACAATCCTGTCATTCTGAATAATTTTCTCTCACTGCAGTCTTCAGGTGAGATGCACCTGCCTCGAGCAAAAGTCTGGATACAGGACCTACTCACTAATAAGTGGGAGGGCCCGCATGAGCTTATCGCTTGGGGTCATGGGTATGCTTGCGTTTCCACAGATACAGGGGTATGATGGCTACCTGCAAGATGCGTTCACCCTGACCTGCGACACCAGGAACAGAGAAGGCAACCTCCAAGGCAACCTCCAAAGCAACCTTCACATCAGAACCAGGATGCAGATCATCGGCCGTGTGATCCCTCTGATGACAACCAAGATATCAACCATCAGCCTGGTCCTTCTACAAGCAGAGACTGAATTTGGAGTCAGATTGTTAAGACCCTTAAGGCTATTCAGAATTAGTAATCGATACAGAGTAAGGTTCACTAGATATATCTCCTAGAGTACCACTGGAGAATCTCTCTGCCAACGTTAAATTAGTGCCTGATTTAATTTAAAAAAAAAAAACCAAAAAGGGGGAATTGGGAATGCTAAAAGCCTGGCTGCAGAGAGATTTCTCAGTTTTCTGACAGTGCCTGTGTGAAAGCCTTGCTTTCTCATGGATGCTAAGGGAAAACAGTTGGAAGATTTTGTAAACTGTGGTACTGTTATCATACCAAGGAGAAAATACCTGAAGTAGGTGTTGTTGGGTTCAGCCAATCCCTCTGGGGGGTGGTTGGTCAGTGAACCAATAACCTTAATGTCAGTCCAGCATGTTAAGGTATATATAAGCGAGTTTGTAAATTAATACAGGGTCGGTTTCTTCTTGTTCTAAACCGTCCATGTCGCTTTATTACTCGGTCTCTGCTTGCTAGCGACACCGGCGTAAACCCATCATAAATTCTTTAAAATACGACTCAAATGGCTGGTATTGCAAACATAGTTTTAATAGATTCTAAATGATTTTTAAGAGACACCAGAGTAATAACTGCCCTAGTTGATATTCAGGAGTCATTAAATTATGAAAAGATATATAGTTGTCATTTTTATTCATAGGACAAGATATAGGTTTTGTGTTTGGTTTTGCTTTCTTTTTGACACTAAGACTATGAAGAGGAACCAGAAGTGTCTTAATATTATATAAACATTAACTAATTTACTAGTTACAATGGTGTTGAAGTCATTTGCCATTACTAGCAGAAAGGTGATAGGCTGTTGGTTTCCCTACCTACGCAGGTCCCAGGGGTGGGATGCCCTTGCCCTGAGCTGGGTTCCCAGGGGTAAGGGAGAATGTTGATTTAAGAAACAGCAAAAATTGTCAAGTATAAGATGTAGGGGACATTGGAAGGGTGAGCACAATACCAAGGAAAATTAGTAGATGCTAGATTGGGCTTCAAACAACAAAAAAAAAGGTATTGCTGTTGAAATTTTCTGTGTATCGTACTATACACTTTCAAACCGTTAAAAAAATGAATCTGATTAACAATTCATTGTTAATCAATGTATACTCCACATATATGTGCTGTGTTCCCTTCTGGTCTTTGCAAGATACCATGCATAAAAAATGGTATGCAGTATTTCACTAGATTATGAAGTGAAAGGAAGATGTAGAATTTCTCTGCCACTTGTATTATGTAAGATGCTGTTGGCATGCTGTAAACAAATAGTCCCAGAGGCACTGGTGCATTGAGAAATCCCACTGAAATGTTTAGCCAATGTCAGTTAAGGAAATGACTGAATTAAAACAAATTTATATGACAACATGAGGTGATCTTCTATATGTAATGATAGCACTAGGAAAAGACGCAAATACCTCTGTGTAAAAGAACAACCTTAATTCTGGTTGTAAGCTTGATTTTTAACTAAGTAGTGAGGAATAAGTTGCGGTAATACGGCTGCTGAGTGTCATTTGACATTCTTTAACATACAGTGCCTGGGGTTCAGCAGCCAGTACGGGAAAGCCTGGCTCTGCCATAGGCGTGTGTGGTGGGCATATCCCAAAAGCCTGAACCAGCACATGGACTGCATGTTCTGGTTCGGTAGATGAACCCCACAGAGTATGAATTAGGGTAACCAAAACACCACTTGTTTCAAAGGAGTCCTGAGAACCTCAGGGAAACATCTTCCTGGGCATTACTGAAATAAACTAAATAAATTAAATAAAATAAAGTCAACCGGTGTGGGTTTATTAAAAGAAATCAGAATAAAACAACGTGGCAGAACACGGAGGGGGAGTAGCCCCC
>VZRV01009797.1:224652-330054 GCA_013398115.1 Falcunculus frontatus
TGTGGTTGGTGGGCCGCTTGGACTGCAGGAGGACCGCTGATTGGTTGATGAGGTTGTCTCACACACACAAAACTGTCAGTCAGGTAATAGTGTGAGTTTAAATGTCCTGGGCTCTCTATGCTGCCATCTCATGGTTTTCTTCTGTAACTGCAACCTTTGGAAACTTCTCGAACAAAATGGCATTAAAAGGAAAAGACCCCGTGTGGTACCCCTTTTAACCACAACAAGAACTCGTACAACAGAACACAAAACTCTTAACTTTTCTAACTATCCCTGTACATCCCAAATAACTCCCCAAAACCGCCTAAACTAGAAAAAGACTTATAACATTATTTCTCAGTAAGAAACATATTCTATATAAAAATGTTTGATTAGAAATCACTCTCCTTTCTTCAAATTAGCAAGTCTCTGGAGAGACTAGAAACAATAGTAAGGGTGCTGAGAAAATGTGTCTACCAGAGGAACTGTCAAATGAACGCTGTCTTCCAACGCTTTTTTGCCATAGTGTCCACCAATCTAGCCCAGCTCTTCATGTAATGAAATATTCCACTGTGTCTGATAAGCAGCCAAACACTTCCACTCTTCATAAATTTGCTATGACTCGGGGACATCCAGTGAGGCTTAGGGCATGAGAGACTGTGGATGATTGTTTTTTCCAGCTGTATGACCACACAGTATATTAATACTAATGAAGTCTCTCAGATTCATCCAGCTGATGCAAATCCAAAGGGATACAATGCCTTCTTTAGGTCTGCCACCAGTGCAAGTTATTTAATTACATCCAAACATTATTCAATAACAGCAGAACTTCAGTCAACCCCACACATTGTTCATGGTAGTCCCAACTGCAGTGAAAAAGTTGAACTGATTTTCTGACATTTTAAATGCTTTTGTAAAGTGCTTTTTCTTTTGTAAAGAAACATTTTAAATTTTTTAGCACATAGTTTATCCTCTGTATAAATACACATTTTAGTGAATTAGTAGGAAGACCCAGTTACCATGAAGCTTACATAGATTTACCTCACTTTCTAAACACTTCCTAAACCTTAACTTTTGGCTTCTTTAGTTCTTGGACAGATAAAATATTTGACTTTATTTGCTTATTAGATTAAAAAATGGATTTGGAACATATCTTTGGGACACATACCTTTGGTCTTATGCATGTCTCCAGGATTTGTCTGACCAAAACTGATTTTTTCAGATGCATTGAAACAGAATTGTCAGGCAAAAACGATCAGATGTTTGCACCTAAAAGACAGTTTCTTAGCTGGTAGTTCATGC
This sequence comes from Falcunculus frontatus, assembly GCA_013398115.1. Classification (NCBI taxonomy): domain Eukaryota; kingdom Metazoa; phylum Chordata; class Aves; order Passeriformes; genus Falcunculus; species Falcunculus frontatus. The sequence continues at coordinate 225,934 of VZRV01009797.1, forward strand.
CTTTAAGTCAACCGTTTAATGCTTTTAAGATTCGAGAATATATTTAAGGCTTATCATCTTAGTAGATTATTAAAAAGTCAGTTAATATCATAGATGAGCTTAGGACAGCACCAAAAACAACAAAAGAAAAAAAAAAAAAGAATCATGTGCCAGACTTTATTTGCATCAAAAATTATGAACAACTGAAATTTACATTTTAAAATAAGGTCATGCTTGGCCGTACATTTCTGTGAAATTTAACATCAAGCTTTCCCATATATATATATGTGGAAGAATATAAGAATTTGGGTGGGTTTTTTTTTTTTTTTCAAAGAAAGCTATACAAATTTTGAAGTATAAAATAATCCCATTTACCATGGACAGATGAAAGTATTCATGGATAAGTACACAGAACCTGTAAATCTGGCATTTAGAATAAAAACACACTTCACTGGCTTGACATAAATCATTGTGTACAAGACCTTCTGGGGCGAAGGAGGAAGAGGAGAGAAGACACTTTGCTGAGTTAGAGAAATTTGCTGGTTTTAAAAATTAGTTAGCAATAAAGTAGCATTGGAGATGAAGAAAACTGATTCTAAGGCATCTGATGACAGGCCAAAAACTCTGGTATTATTCACTCATATTTAAAACAAGCCATCAGTCAACACATCTGCATTCAACTGTGGTTGAGAAGACTTGTTCAGTGCCATCGGCTCCTTTCCTACAGCCTTACTTACAGGAATTTGCATTCAGCTTTGCAGTTTATTTGAACAGAAGCTGGAAGTTTTTTCCTTTTTCCTCACGATTCTTCTGTTTATATAGAATCAGATCTTGGGATTCTTTCATTGGAGGAACTGTTTATTTATCCCCAGAATGGGATATTCAAGGAAGTTGTAGTTGACCCATCCCTGGAAGTGTTCAAGGCCGGGTTGGATGGAGCTCTGAGCAACCTGGTTAGTGGAAGGTGTCTCTGCCCATGGCAGGGGGGTTGGAACAAGATGAACTTAAAGGTCCCTTCCAACCCAAACCATTCTTTGAGTCCAAGATTGCACAGTCACTTTCTGGTTTGTATTAACTGCATGTCCTTAGGTCATACTCCTGTTTTCTAGAAACACTGCTCCTGGGGGGTTCTCTACTTATGAATAGAAATTATGAGAGAACAAATACATTTCCACACATAAGACATATTCTTTTCTTTCATTTTGAAATATTAGGTGAACAGAGCTTTGGTGTAAATATACTTATAAATTTTATTAAAAGAAGGGTTAATATTTACATACACCAGAAGTCACTTTCGGGATAAGATGGATACAGTTACAATATTTAACTTTAGAACTTATTTTTTTGCAAAGGTGAAAATTTGCTTTGAATATGCTGATTTTTTTTTTTCCTTCGGACAGAATTACATTTATATATGCATTTCTAATAATCTACTGCTTTGAAAACACCAGTTAGTCTTAATGCAGTGTTATGCACACTGTCTACACACCTTTATTTTGTTACTACCTAAACTACTTTGTTTAATGTTTACACTTCCTAATGTTGAAGGATGTTGAGGCGTTATTAGAGATATCTTAGGAACAAAGGCAAGATAAATAAAATTCTTTAAAGTAGAGAAAACCCCTTACCACGAAGATAAATAACATTACACTAAAACTTTGAGTTTACTAGAGAACCATGTAGAGTGAATCAACCTGCAGAAAGGTGAATTGTCTATCCCACTTTACACATCACAGCATGCATAAAATAGTATACAGTGTAAATTCAGTAATAGATACTTAGAGATGTGTGAAGAAGTTAATCAACATTTTAATGACAAAGAAACAGAGAAGCGAAATGAATTAGGAAAGGACTGGAACAGACACGATCTCCTACAGAGGATCCTTCAACCCTTTAAAAAAACTAAAGCAAGTCTGATGCCATATGTTTCAGCTTAAGAACTTTTTAGGATTGTATTGATCTCATTCTGTCCCTCTGGGACAACGGTGGCCGTCACTAGGTACAGTTTATATATTTAAAGGAGCACTAGTCTTAAATAAATGGAATGGATAGCAATGAAAGAATCATTATTATTTCTTTATCTTTCAGTAAGGTATTGAACTTCATATGAATTTTATGGTGCAAGAGATATACAACTGCATTTTCAATATGTCTTCTCAGAGAAGACATTTTCTTAATATTTTCTAATTTTTCACTGATATATTTTATTGTAAATCTAATATTGGAGTTTCTCTTAAGTAGTCAGTTGAAATGCAATCACTAATAAACTGGGTTTTTTCTGTATATAAAGGCTATATACATTGCTAGATGTAGCTTAAGTATATTATATATGCATGTGGGTTATATACACCATGGCAAATAGACATTGAGAATTTGTTTAGCCATTTCATTCTCATTCTTCTGATTTGAACTGGAATCAGATCCTGTAAAGTCTCTATTGTGAGGGCTGTTAGGTCGGTCTAGATTTTTTTTTTAAAAAATCAACAAAACCAAACATCACTAATATCCATCTTCTGTGGGAATTCACTGTCTTTATTTATATAAATCAAAAAGTTGACCTAAATTTATTTGGCAATTTACTCTAAATTTATCTGCTCAGGCCAGAACAAAAGAAAATTACCAGTATGAAGCTTAGGGTTTCTGAAACTAAAATTTAATCTGACTTCATTTTGAATTCGGGATGAACACTCATGTTCTCGCTATTGACTCTGTCTTCCTGTTCTGTATCATTGCTGAACTATTTCATTTTCACTGTCATTACTCTCCCGCTCTGGGAGGTGCCTGGGATTTCCTGTGGGCAGACAAGTCTCCTGAGCAGTCAATTCCAGAGCAATTGCTTATTGGATGGTGTGAATAAATTCTGAACAATGCCTGTGGGCCCTGGATGGGGCACAAGGAATAACAAAACCACCACAGTTGCTGTAAAAACACGTAAATGTTGTAATACATTAGCAGTGCCGCTCTTGTCTCACATTTAACACTGGGTTAAATCATGATCTTTTATAAATGAACTGTGTAAATGCTAATGGCCATATCTTCAACAAATGTAATTGGAAAGGAATTCACTGTATCTATCACTGCCTTGGGAAGATGCTTGATCAGGTGGGACTCCGGCAGGCCTTTATGATTTCTCTGAATCACATATAGGTATCTGAAAACCTCTGAAGTAATTCTTTATATTTCACCTTTGGGGTCTCAGTGAGTAAGATGTTTATTCAGATATTTAATCTGAAACATCTTCAGAATGCCACTAGCTTCCCTGGGATTACTCATTTGCTTGTAATTTAGGCATGAAATTGAAGCACTAAATGAAGGATTGATTGGAAAACAGCTTTAAAATATGGTTCCTTAATAGAAACAACTATGCAGTAGCCAAATCCTGTAGCTCTTATTCAAAAAACATAGTTGTAATTATATGGAAGTTCTTGTGCAAGGAAATATTTTTAGGAGATGAAGTTTACTGAATCTCTTCCATCCATATTATTATCTGACAAATTAATATAAGTGCAATGTTTGTAATGGATGATATTGTTTTAAAACATTTCGTTCTATATACATCTTCATGGGAGGGCTAAGCTTTGTTCCTAAGAGAAGATAGCTTTTGAAATTCTCATGTGGGAGGAGTCCTTTTTACACTTTTCAGTTTCCCTTCATTGAAGAGAATATTTCATTGACACAATATCTACACCCCTCAAGAGCCTGGAACTACTCTCCTAGGACTTTAGAGCTGTTTAATCTCGGAACATGCAACTGAGTCCCACAGAAGAGGAAGATCATAGAATCATAGACAGGCTTGGATTGTAAGGGATCTTAAAGATCTTCTCATTCCAACCCCTCTGACAAGGGCAGGGACACCTTCCACTAGGCCAAGTTGCTCAGAGCTCCATCCAGCCTGGCCTTGAACACTTCCAGGGATAGAGAATCCACAGCTTCTCTGGGCAACCTGTGCCAGGGCCTCACCACCCTCACAGGGAAGAATTTCTACCCACTAGATCTGGTTGTTCCCTTGAGAAAAATTTGTGGTGAAGAGCGGAAAAATGTAAGGCAAAAGAAAGCAGCCTCTTTAGTGAGATATTACAGAAGCTGCAAAATTATTCTTTTGCTTTTTTTGAGCAATATAATAAAGAAGCCTTACTCTACTGAACCACTGAGGATAATAAAATAAATCTAAGGAAGGACCATGGAATGATCTTTGTTAGTAACTGCTATTTCTGTTAGTTTCATAATTTCGAAATGTCAGAAATAACAAGATTTGATAAGATTGTAGGAAAAAATTCTGTAGCAGATATGCTCTGTTGTGTGAGGAAAGTATGTTCTCTGTATGGTATGCATTTTATTCTGATAATATTTGTATGATAGAAAAAAAAAGAACAGTTTTATGTTTTTGAAAACTTTTTCCAGACTTTAAAAAGTATGTCTTTAATTAAATTGTTAGACTGTTTTACTTTTATAATTCAACTTTTGAGGGTTTTAAAAGAGTTGTGCAAGGATAAGATAGGACAGGAAAGATATAAGAAAGCAAAATTAGTAGTGATCACACATTATTGAAATAAATCATCTTAAATATAGTTTTGAAAATGGATAACAAACAAAATAAATTTTTTCTTGAAATTCCTGACATGAAGTCATCTGGCGCTAACCAGACTAGGAAATCTATGTAATCTATGCATCTAGATGCAGAAATGTGATAAATATCCTGCCTCAAAGTCCCGGTGAGAGCCCAGCACACATCGACCCCTTCCAGCTCTCTGGTTTCTGCACCAAAGTGAGCCAATGAATAGCTCAGGCGTGGCTCAGTAGTTGTCCAGCAAGGATGTTTTCAATAGTTATTTCAAAAAAACCCCCAAATTAATCTTTGAATAAAGCAACTGAAAGCACTACTAGATGTCAGTCATCTGGTGACATGGAGTAGAGGCTGACAGTATTCAAATCAGGGAAAACAGCTGTGTGAGGTTTTGAAGATGCTTTAAATAAGAGGTACTAGTTCAGTGCTAGTTCTCTGAAGATGTGGAAAGTTCTGCTTTGACAAGCTCATATTTGCTAAGATCCCCATATCAGTCTATTCAGAGGCAGAAGGGATTAAATTAAACACCAAGAGAACTCATCAGTTGTCAAGCAGGGCTATAAATGGCATCCTTTATCCCGACTTGTAATTTTCTGACTGCATAACCTTAAAGACAGGCACTCTGTTTTACAAGGCAACAAGAAAGAGGCAGGTATATCTAACTCTGGACATTGGCTGGGGTGGATTATCTTGTAATTTCCCCAAAAGTTCTTGTCTTCTTTTTTATGGCAGCATAGATCTACATTCACTGCAGTTATTAAACTGCTGTATATTAGATATCTCATGTATAGGAATATTACATGTCATCATGTGCACCAAATATGTTGATCCTTATTTTTTATAGAAAGCCTTAAGGATTGAAAGACTCATGAGCTGAAGAAAAAAGGAACTCAAAGACAAAATTGTGCAAAATAAGCTTGCTGCTAAAGTACTATTTTTGTGTGATTAAAGTAGCACATATTGTTTGTCACATAGAATGATAGACACTACAGTGTTGTATAGGCTTCAGTTTAAAAGTGCAGTGATAGATTCATTTAACAGGCACCATTTAGAGGGGGGCATTCATGACTATCTGTTTTGATGGTTCTGGTAGACAACAGTGTTGTGTAAAGGTTTAGAATTCTTTATCAAAAAAGGTATTTTATTACGCATATACAGGTAAAGTTTAATATAAAGCCTAGAGTTATTTATGTGAATATAAACTCCTATTTTCCCAACATATTCAAAATTATCACCCTTCCATGTTTCTGACACTCTCACTTAGTGTTCCTAGAAGCTGCTTAAGTATATCTACTTTTCTCTCTTTGTCTCAAGACACTGCTGAATAATGATTTTAAAAAAACAAAACAGAACACTTTCAAAGCTCCTAATGTATAATTTGTTCCATGGCTAACTTTTCACAAATTCTCAAAAATAAAAACTACCTGGTGTTTAAAAAGTACCGTCTTTTTCCTTTTGACTTCTCTTGCTGTCAAGTCATTTGGTGGAATCTCAGTTTTGTTAATAACTTCAGTCTTCTGATGAGTTCTCTGGCTGGTTCATCATTGCAAAGCAGGCTACTCAACTCTGGTATCTCTGAAAACTAGCAGGGTTTCTTCCTTTGATCTTGGTGTAGTCTATATTAGAACTTTTTTTTTTTTTTTAAGATATTATCATTTTTATGAGCATGTTCTTACAGAAAAGAATACAACATAAAAAAATCCTTTTAAATGAAATGAAATTATATTTGTTTATTCACAATGAAAAGTACACCTAAGATTGGTCTTATGGATAAAAACCTAAAATAATGGATCCTATGTTGCTTTTGAGTTACTTTTTCTCTGTCTCAAATATTTAATACATTTCAGTCCTTGGCTGGAAAAAAAATCTGCTCTACTCAGAATTTAAATATTCATGCTGATGAAGGAAATAATCTGATTAACTGTTCAATATATTGATAGTAATAATGGGTAGAAATCACTGTCAATATTATGAAAACTATCCATCTTTATTTCAAAAGTGACAGCATTTGATAGTTTAAATCATTAATGGTGAAATAAATGAGATCAAAATACACAGTGAGTACCTTAGATTGTTTTTCATTCTAAACCACAGAAACACTCGGAGTGTTGTGGCTGGTTGAAGTTTATTGTGAAATTTTCTGATTTATAATGAAATATTTATAAATAGTGCAAGTGAAAGTTAGTTTAACCTCAGTATTCAGAGTCCTCAGAAACCTAGCAGATTTAAGGACCTTAGAAGTTTATTGGATTGTACATGAAACACTTGCAGCAGTTGGGAAGTTAGCAGGCTGTAGTGTTGCACTCAGTCTTAGGGGAAAAAAGACACAAAGGGAAAAAAAAAATCCCTTCTGCAGTGTCCATGCAAGAATATGAAATATTTCTTTTGTTCTGAATTGACCAGGTATAGAAGTATCTTGGTAGAGGAATAAAATCATGTATCTGGTAAGAAAAAAAAGCAAAACTAAAAAATAAACAATCAAACCCCCCAACTAAATAGAAGAACTTTTTAACTGATGATTCAGATTTCCTATTTATTTCACCCAGGTGTCATGAGGACACACCATTTTTTGGCTAACTGTTCTGCCAGAAAATTCAAACACACAAGGAAAGAATGGAGGTAGTCTTGCTTGTTCCTTAAGACATTGGAAATACTGCTCCTCTTTTCATTTGTTTTGTGCAGCAAGTTGATGTCTTCAGTAGGGGTGAGTGAGTCACTAATTAAATATAGAACCAGAACATCAGCCAGCAATCAACCTTGCTCATGAAATCACTAGGCCAGCAAAGGATCTGGTTCATTACTATTATGCACTGCTACTGTATTATCTCTAGTTACTGTAATAAACAGATTGGGAGGATGTTTTACCCCTCTGTTGTATACCCATATATTAAGTCCAGCTCTTGGTAGCTGAAAATGTTAGGAAAAAAATATGTAATGCCTTGACTGATGAATATGGGTATTGAAGCGTGTAAGTGGAAGTGCCTGACTTACACCTGGACAGAATTAATCAACCAAAAAGCAATGCCAAGTAGGATTATATGTTTGCAAAGTACACACTCAAAATGAAGTGGACGTTTTATTACGAGGTTATGATTCAAATGTTTTGTTTGGTCCCTTCTTATTGATGCTTACATCAAACATAATTCTTTTCCCTTCACTTAATCTCTTCTCCCTTAAATCCATCTATTATTTGGCTGTAATTCTTATTTCTGATTTTATTCTAATGAATATTGGTTCACTTTAGTCTTTGTGTTGGTGACTCTTACTACTAAGATGGGCCAATAGTCCAATGTATTTAATGGGGTTTCACTGAATTCTTACTTGCACAGCTAATGCTGAATATTACAAACTTTTGAGTTAAGTGAATATTGACCAAATACATGCCTTTTTTATTACAGTTTTGAGGTACATGGAAACAAAACTTACACCAAAAACTTGAATGTGTCAGAAGTTAGGAGCAGAACAACCTCAGCTGAAAGAGGAGAGGAAATTGTGAGGGGATGGAAAAGGTTTGGGGAAGAGCCAGGAGATGGAAGGGAGAATGTAACAATCAGTGAGGGGTGGAAGGGAGATAGAAGTGGATGTAGTAATCTAGCAGAGAAGAGAAAGAACAGTCTGGCTCAAGAACAGCATTGGTTCAAGGCTTTACAGGAAGAAATGAAGATTAATGTTTTTGACCTAGAGGAGGAAGAAAAGGAAGATCAGGAAAACAAAAATGGCTATATATTAAAACTGATGTATTTGTAATTGGGCAATTTATTACTATTGTTTTAGTACCCCTATCAATAAAATAACTTGACCAAATAAATGAGCTTCATTCTTGGACTTGATGGATTCTCAGTTCTATTGATATTTCCATACAACAGGATAAGAAATGAGAAAGTACAAACGTTCACTAGAAATTTATTTCTCAGGAAAAGTGATGATTACTCAATCTCCTAAAATATAAAATACTCAAATCCATGGATTAAAACAAACTTAATGTCACAAGCCAAATAGACAACACTGCTTACAGCTGACACCATCCATGAAATAACTTTGACACTGCTCTGCATTCTCCTGTGGGAAGCTTGTTTAGCTACAGTTTAAACTTTTTAGCAGGGCCTGTTATATAGGACAAGGGGTAATGGTTTTAAACTAAAAGACTGCTGATTTAGACTAGATATAGGAAAAAGGTTTTTGCAATGACGATGGGGTGGAATGGGGTGCCCAGAGAGGTGGTAGATGCCCCGTGCCTGAAAACATTCAAGGCCAGGTTGGATGGGGCTTTGAGCAACCTGATCTAGTTGAAGATGTCCCTGCTCACTGCAGGAGTGTAGGACTGGATGACCTTTAAAGGTCTCTTCCAAGCCAAACTATTCTATGATTCTATAAAATCACAGATTTGCCAAAGGATTTAGAATCATAAATTGCTCTGTAACCATAGAAAATCAGTTGCAGAGCTGGTCTTGTTAATCTGTGCTTTTATAAAGATTTGACATCTAAGCAATACAAACAATGAACAATTAAGGGAAAAAGATTACAGAACTAACAATCTAATATTTTTCTTTATGAACAAAGAATTTCACCCAAGAAGGAAATGAATCGGTTTCTGAGGATATTAACTAACCATAGCTTTGTGAAAGGTTTTGATTTGTTTAAGACCATGACTCTTTCCTTTTCCTTTGCTGCTACTTACTCAACACTTATGACCTTGTCTACCTACAGATACTATACCCATTAAATCCTGTTATTACAGTCTTTATTCAGCCTCATCAACTTCTCCAAATGGAGTTGAGAGAGCAAGAGAGAGAAGAAATATGAAAGTAGATTTAATAGGGATAGATAGTGATTCACAGTGTTTCATAGATACCATTAAGATAACAAACAATGTATTCTCGATGAATAAATAGGGTTTTATAAAAGCCTTCCAGCTTGCTCCTGCTGATAGCTTTTAAAGTTTCAAGAGCTAAAACATACATTTCCTTCAGTCAAGGTTGTACTTTCCAGTCATAGGGACATTAAAGTTCTAAGGGACCCACTGAATGAATGTCAGTCATCTTTTATACTCAGTGAATATATCTTTCTCAATTCATGAATTGAGAAGAGATTGTGATTTTTATGAACTCGTTCTGTTTGTTATCGTTCACTGGATTTTTTTGTGTGACCCTGCTGGTTCCAACAACCACTAGTCACTATAGTATTATGTGGGTATAGCTGATGGAAATTTGGTATAGCAAGTCAAATACAACTGGTATTTGTTAAAGGAATTAAAGCTTTTTTGCCTATTGATAGCTGAGATGTATTGCAATTGCATGGCAACCCATACAGCAACTCTATTCTGCTTCTCTAGTGCCAATATGCTTGAAACTATGTAGGCCCACATCCCAGTTCAAATGGACCTTAATAATCCCTTTCAACAGCAAAAAATTCAGAAATATAGATGTTATGTGGGAATTCTATAATTTTTGTTCTATAATTTTTATTTAACCTCATTTTTGTGTTTAAGCATCCTGCTAATGAATAGACTAAAGAACAGCCACACCACCTGCGAAAAAATCCAGTGTGGATGCTCAGATTTCTTCTCCACCCCATTGCCCCTCATCCTCTTTGTCTCACTATACCACTACCTCTCTCTTGACTATATTGTTTTGCTACTATGTAAACTTCTGCAGTCCTCTCAGTGATCTCAGAACAATATATGTAGGTTTGGGGGGGGCTAATAATCTTAGTCTCCAAATTATTACAATAGGATTTATGCAAGATTAAAGAAAAGGCTACAATTTCAACTGTATCTGTGATTGAGAAGATGCTAAATATATTTGTGAAATTAAAAATTCCTTATGAACTTGTGCATTTAACCATTTCCCTCCCTTTTTTCTTTTGTTTGATTTCACAGAATCAAACATTGGAGAGATTACTTTTCTTTGTAGAGTCTAAGAAGCATCATTACTCATAGATGATACAGTGCTTTAAAGGGTCTTTTATTGCAAAATAAACGCTCAAAATATGCCTCTGGATATGAGGAATGGTCAGGATGGCAACGGTTTATAGTGACAATGCAATCAATCGTAGGTATTAGTCTTTGCTATAGAAACAATTTGTCAGTCTCTTTGTCAAAATGAAGTTTGACTAATCCTTCTGATCAGCAGGATGAGGAATGCCAAGGTCAGATAAGACTGAAAAATTTTGGGAAGTTTCTAGTTTGGGTATTTGTATGTTTCTCTCCCTGTTTACCTTCTTAATAAAAAGAATAAAAAGAATTAAAACTTCCTGGAAATTTAATTCAGCTGATTCATTTTGCAGAAGAATAATAAGAATAAGAATAATTTAATTGGTTTTTTGGTTAGGATATATTTAAACCTTTCCAAAGTCTACTTAAATCACTTTGCAAGTCTATCTTTTAGAAGCCATATATTTTACTTTGAAAAAGGTCAGAAAAAAGCAGCTATATCCTATTAAGAAATATTTTTTTTCATATACAATAGTATTTCTCTTAGTGATGTGCAACTGTGTCTCACTGGAAAGGGAGAAAGTGATCGTTTGTCATTTTGATCATCAATAATGAACAATATTTCTACTTATCTGGTAACTGCTCATAAGGATTTTTGAATGCGTGCAAGAATATTTTCTAGCTTGCACCACGAATGAAAACAAGCAATATAAGTGGAGGAATTTATCTTTGTAATTCACAGAAATCAGCAGCAGACTGGGACAGATTTGATACTTTGAATCTTGCATCTAAGGAGTGAGTCTCCTTTCATCTTTTGTTGACCTTCATAGCATAAAATGGAAATCCACGTGGAGTTTCATGGATGTAGTAACAGTGAAGAAACATGTACAAAACATTGATATTAAATCTCATTGATTTTTTGAAAGGAAACAGTTAATCTAAGAAAAATAAGATCTGCAAAGCAATATATCAGAATATGGGTATAAAATATCCAAGTAATCAAAAAAATCAGTAATAATATACATTGAAAAGACTTTTTCCAGTTCTTGCTGGAGAAGTTTGAATATTTTAAAGAATACAGTGGCACTTTGAAGAATGTATTCTTGTTATAGTCTGAGGCAGTACTGAGAGAAAGGTTAAGTGCTACACTACACCTGCTAAAGAACTAATGTGCATTATCTAATTTCGGGGTATTTATAATTGCTGAGTGTAGCTGGTAGATGATATGGTACATTGCAAACAGTGTCAGAAAGCATAGGGCTCTTTCCATTAGCCGACTAAATTGCTGGACTTCATGTTCTCTCGGCTGGAATTAAATTTGTAACAGAATATATGATTATGAAGTGTACGTTCATGGATGTTGGTTCTTTTGCTATACGCCTTCCAAGTACATTAAGTTGTCTCTAACAAGTTTTCCAGCTGTATCATTGTAAGTCCAATTAATATGGAAAGGCATTAAGAATATGTGTGAAGGGAAGAACTGGTTCTGCCAAAGGTCAAGTAGAATAAAATATAGATAAGAAATCCATTGCATTTAAGAATTGTCAACCTTTCACCTCTTGCTATCTGACTTTTCACTATTTATTTCATTTATTTAGGCTCCATATTTGCATATTTTATGGAAAAAATCATATCCTGAACTTTCTTCTGAGCAGTGAAACAAAGCACAAGTAAACCAGTCTTATTCAGGGTCTATGGTAAAACTCCTTTGAAGGGGATTTCCCCTTGTGTTTATATGTACTCTTTCCCATTTAACTGTAAGTATCATCATTCCATTTTTTCAGAAACCTTATCCATTTCTAATACATAAAAAAGACTTCCTTCCACAATCTTGGCCTGTGCTGAAGAAAAACCTAGTGTAAAAATGAGATTGGCAAAGTCCAAGAGAAAGAGCTGATTAGTGCAATAAACTGCAGAGACAAATCACATGCTGGGTACCCACTCAATCACATTTAGAAAAAAAAATCTAATGGATTTATTCTGAGTACTAGATATTTATTTATTTTTCTTACATATATTGAGATGAATGTATTTAGGACTTAAGAAAGTAACACCTAATATTTTTGAAATTATTTGATCACACATTAAGCGTGCATTTTATAGTATCCTTCTATAGTATATTTTACTTTACTTTCACATAGCCATGATCTGTCTTACACATTGTCATCTGTTAGGTTTCATAATTTTAAGCTACCTGAGAATTTAAAATTAAAAATTACCCGGGGGTCCTACCAACAAATGAAATACAAATGTTATTATTCATTTGTACAATACAGACTACCATTCTCTTGCCTGCCACCTGATTATTTGTGGTTCCCTGTGAAAAATCCCTATGTTTGTGAAGTTTAGATGTGAGAAATCTCAGTTAAGTTCTTCCAGAATATTAACACTGAGAGAAAAAAAAGAAAACGAAAAGAGAGAAAAGCCTCTCCCAGGTTTTTGTATTCTGTAATGCAGTGTGTGCTGCAGTGCATTACTTGATTATATTTCTGCACTGCACACTTCTAATGCATTTCAAAAGCATAGTTATGTTCATTTGAAGGACAATAAATAGGATAAACTGCAGGGATTGTTCAGTCAACAACAGAAAAAAAAAAAAAAAAAAGATTTTAAACTGTCCATGACTTTCTTGTCTATTTAGAAACAGCAATTACCACTTGGCAGTATCCAAATCTTATATTTTAATTAAAGATATTTCACCATTGGGATTACACTCAAAGCATAGCTACTTCTCACTATGAACCACAGCCATTTCAGCACTTCAGTGGTCACAGCTTGGCTGCCACCAGGTTTTCAGAAAAATTAATGCTCTGAAGCAGGGATGGTGATCAGTACTGAAAATGGAGGTAAACTGGAACACATCCATCCTGTGTATAAAACATGTTTTCTAGTTCATAAAGATATAGTTACAACTCATGAGACAGACCTTTAACTTGTTTAAAGAAGCTAAGATAGTTTTAGTTAAGATGTAAATACTTTGAATATGCTTTCATTTTTGAGTCACACTTTTTTCTAGGGTGAATTAAAAAAATTACACACAACCACCACCCCTCTCAAAAAAACCAAACCAAACCTAACCAAACCAAAAAAACAAAACCACACAAAAAACCAAACACAACAAAACAAAACAAACAAAAAACCAACAACAAAACCAGAAAAATGCCCCAAACTCTCTTATCCATTTCAAAACAGCAATTATTTCCATTATGTTTTTACTAGGTTGTTACACCCAAGTTACAGAACAGGTTAGTTTTTTGTTTTGGTTTGGGTTTTTTTTAACACTCAAAACTTGCAATTTTAAAAGAATGATAAATCTAATAGCTGCCTTCAAGAAGCAATTTTCCATTTGAGAACCTGGATGCAAGCTTTCAAATAAGGCCAAACTGATTAAAAAACTTGTGATTTGAATTTTTGTTTTTACCATCACCCTTGTAAGTGGCTTGCCGTTGTATTTTTGATTTTTTTTTTGGTCTGAGACCTACTGATAAAAGAACAAAAAAATATTGACTTACTACAGACTGGAGTATTACTTACAAGGAAATAGGAAATCTTCACAGCAACAGTTTAAGGTAACATAAGAACTTTGTGTCTTTGAATTAGAGTTAAAAGTCTGAATTATGATATTTGTATTTTACTACACTTCTTTTTTTAACTGAGTACTTTGCATGGAAAATATTAATTTTTAGCTTAGTAATATCTAGAGTAGAATGGCTTGTCTCTCTTAAATTATTTTACATTGTTTGCTAGGTTGGAAATATAAACATTTTTTTGCTTGGCACTTGAGAGAGTGAGATCTCTAGGACTGAAACTTTCGGCATGTGTATGGTATTTGGCATTTTAAAAGAAAATTTCTCTCTTAAAATGAAAAAATCTATCTCTTAGTGATGTAAGAGAAGCATAGATAGCAGTATTTATAATAATTCTTCTTTATAGTGAAAGAAGTATTTTATAATCACAACCATAAAACATTATTTAATTTTAAATCCACTGTAAGACTGCAAGCACAGCACAGTCAAGATGAAGAATTAGGTACTAATATCTGTCCCAGACAAGGGGAGGTTAGGCTAGAGCTACTTGTTTCATAGTTTCCAGTTACACTGTGATTGGGTTGGTTAGAATGGTCTCTGCATCGTGTGTAGGTCCATGTGGTGTCAGCAGGTACAGTGAGATGAGTTTCTGTTTCTGACCCAAGATTTTCCAGGCATCTTCAGGGTCTGTAGTGACTCTTCATCATTGGAATGAGCATCATCTCTCAGTTTTAGAAGCAACTTTCTCTGTTTCTCGTCACAAAAGCATTCTTCTAGAACAATACGAAGGACCATTGGAAGTTGATTAAGGGAAACGGTGTAAGCAAAATGTGGTTACACAATAAGTAAGTTTCACCTACAGGCAGCCATAGAAACTCACCTTTAAAAATTGCATGGAAATGCATGAGGACATCATGGATAGCAGGGTGGACAGTAAAATTAACACCATCTAGTACTTCCAAATACACTATTCTACTGATATTACCTCCAACTTGGAGTCATTCTTAGTATCTCTTCTTTAAATTACGAGACCAGAAATTTGTCACCCCATTTGTTACTAGAAGATAAAATGCCAAGATCAACTAAATATTTTCTTTTAATGCAGCCATGTATTTATTATGAAACAGTAATTCAGAGGTAGTTTCTTTTCCCACACTCCTTCTCAGGAGCCAGAATTTCTCTCAAGAGTAGTTCATTGTCTTTTAAAGGAAACTGCGTGTTTTAATTCCTAATACGACTGCTTGTTCGTACCTAGGCTCAGCCTCGAGGGCTAAGAAAACCATTTGACTCCCATTAACACCATGTCTGCTATTGTGTGGCTCCTATGCCCCATCACATCAACACAGAAGTAGGTTGATTATAATGTTTTTCAGAACCTGTGCTATCAGTACTGGAGCTACTAAATGAAGCAGTTGCCTAGCAAACAGTGAAGCAAAATCAATGCAAACCTGTTAAATGTTTTCATGTTAGCAATCTCTGCATTTCTATGAGAAGACATTATTTCAAAACTATTTCAGTCAGTTCTAGTTTTTCAGCCTTTGATGTCAAATGCCTTAATATGACCATCACATGAGAACACCTTATAGTATTTTATTTAAAGAATAATTATATTTTTTCAGTCTTTATATCTAATTGTGAGCTGCTTGTAATAAAAATGAGATTTTCCTTTCTGATTAAGAGAATAAAATTTTTAGTGTTTGTAAATGAATTTCATACAGGTTCCCTAGAAGTGTTTGTTTTAAAAGTGATGTTCCTTTCTCTGTAGAGAAGGCAGGAGGTAAACATATGTTTGCACAGGAGCACTCAGCTTCTGTATCCTTTGTACCCGTATTGTTTCTTTCCATACCTTTGGAGAATATCTTCACATTCATTAAAAATGAGAGGTTCTGCTCCTTGGGAATAAGTTCCTCTCAGGTGTATGATTTTTTTGGTTAATCAACTCCCTAAATAACAGTCTTATTTTCACAATTCTTTTAAGTTGCCAGTTACATTACTAGGTCATGAAGAGAAAAGAAACACAGTTAGTAGGGATCTGAGTCTGTCTTTCTAATCTAGTATATATTGTAAAAGGAATACAGAAGTCCAAGCACCACAGTAGAAGTGATATGTGCTAGAATTGTTGTGGTAAGGTACCATTTTCCATGGTACTTTTAATAACTGGCACTTACAGAAGGAAGGCAAGGGTAATGTAGAATTCCACTAATTAGTCTCAGTATCTAATTTAATAAGATTAGCTATGAAAAAGGGATGTGCATCTCAGCCACATAGCTCTCAAATCTCCTTTATAGCAACAACAGGTTTATTACAATTGAAGATTACCATGGTTTTATTTATTTTTTGTTTCAGTGATGAGGTACATTTTGATTTCAGCCTAAAGGCAATTGTGAGGTGAAAGTTAACAATATCCTTTTCCCCTTGAGAATATACAGTAATCTGCTTTACTGCCTACTTTCTTCTTTCCCAGAAAAGCTGTGTGGTTGCTGCAGGAAACATTGTGTCTTGAATGGAGAGAGCAGAAATTGTGGAAATCAGTCCCAAATGAAAGATTAGTGTCAAAGACCGTACAGAATCCTCACCAGCATTTCTGATTGGAAATCAGACAGAATTTCCTCTTTTTGAACACAAATCTAGCAAAATACTTACACATGGGAGATGAAGCCAAAAGAATCTGCCATGTGTTGAAGTGCTTATCTGGCTCAGGACTGGAGGGGCTGGCCAACCTTCGCTTGCTACACTGATTTCATGTTAAGTGTCCATATGTTTGTAGAAAACTATTCTTGGAATGCCTCAAAACTCTTTTACATTACTAGCTGTATAGGAAGAAATTGCTTCAGCCAGCACTGCAGTACATTTGTAGTGTATCATGCTGCAGTGGTTAATAGAGCACAGCCGCACTGTAAAATGGCTCAGGACAAAAGCACAAGAATGCAGAATCTAATTAAAAATGCAAGGGAAAATGAAGCAGGCAGAGTGTAATTACATAAGCTGAAATTTAGCCCGGACATCAGAATTAAAAGCTTATTCTTATGAAGCTTTCTTGACTTCTTAATAAACATTAGAGGTACAGGGTGTTGCTAAACATTTGCCTATGCATGTTCACCTGAATTTACATTGAATTTATGCAATTCACTCTCAGCATTAAAATACTGATAAGATACAAGTTAAGGATTATTTAACTTCATGATCTTTATATGACAAGGACTTCTGCCTGCAGGCAAGATATTCACACTTAAAGTACCATAATTCACATGGGGGATAGAATGCAGTTGGAACAAGGACTACCCAAAACCAGTTATCATAGTCTTGGCACAGAAATGATAGAAAATATGAGCAAAGATAGTGTATATACTCTTCAAAGACAATCCAGTATATGTATCCATATATGTATTTTCTACATATAGTGGAGACAATGGCTCAGGTCCAGTCTGGTGAGATTAACATATCCAATACATTTTGCTATGGGTGGGTGCGTGGGTTCTAATGTGGCAATACCAGAATTCTCCATCCTTTTTTGATCCAGGTGCTCCCTTGTTGACTTCCTCCTGGTCAAGGAAGAAGATTTGTGTTTTGTTTAAAGGTCAGAACTATGGGTTTGCTTTACTGTGCTGCACACGTGGTGACCACATGCTGGGCTTCCTAGCAAGCACTGCCCTGTATAGGTCCTTTGGGTAATTTATCTATTTTCTTGTGCTCTGACTCTTTTTTATACTCTTGTACTTCCCTTTCCTCATGCCAGTCTCCTCCCAGACAACCCGCCCAGTTATGTTTTCCCCTGTGCTTCTAGTTTTGCTACCTGTAGTCAAATCTCAGCCTTATATGGCATAAATGGCATTTTGGATCTGTTGGCCTTACAAGGCTTTAGTCCCCTGAACATACCTAAGACTCCTCCCTGAATACTTGTGAATCCTGGCAGATAGACTCACAACTCCCTGTGTAGCCAACAACGAAATCTGCCTTCCTTTTCAGCACTGTCCATAGCTTATGCCAGCTTCCCACACTGTTACCTGTCAGGTACAAAAATTCCCCATGTCTTGACCAGTAATCATGTATGTCTTGTCCAACATGAGCTCGAGGGCCCAGCCAGCAGCCTTGAGAGATGCCTGGAGCTATAACATGCTTTCTGTGGGACAAACACTACTTGGTCCACTGGAGATATAACATTTATGAAGCTGATTGTAAGAGCTTCTAGTGTAAGGATATCATTTGGCAAAGATTAAATTCACATTTCAGAAATATGACCACATATTTGAAGTTTACAAATACTGAATGAAAAAAATCATGAATGTAACTTTAAACTGTGTCTCTAAATAAATTCTATGGTGGTCAGATGGTACAGAAAAAATGAAAGAAAAAAAAAAAGGAGGGAAAGAAAAGAAGCAACATCTTCAGCAATTATTCAGTTTCATTCCTATTCATAAGACCTTTGTGAACAGATTTTTGGTGAGTGTCACCTACACCTGGGTTTCTGAACTTTGCCTGAAAACAGTAGGTGTGTCTTCAGAGAAGTCCAAGGAGAGGTCTCAGACAGAGCAACTTACAGGGTGCTTGCAGAGGGTGATGGCAGAATCCCCAGAGGGGATTCGGAAAATCTGATGAGGTTTAATTAGAGATTTGAGGAATGAAGGAGAAAAAAGGATTGAAAATTGAGACAGAGTGTGGTCATGATCTAGGAATTTTGTTTAGAAAGCATTGAAAACTTCTGGTTAGGAGAAGTTAAAAGCCATGTGTTAATGGCCAGGAGGTAGAGGTGGGTTAGATTTTGAAAGCGTGAAGAATTCTTATGCAGCAGATCTT
This sequence comes from Falcunculus frontatus, assembly GCA_013398115.1. Taxonomy (NCBI): domain Eukaryota; kingdom Metazoa; phylum Chordata; class Aves; order Passeriformes; genus Falcunculus; species Falcunculus frontatus. Next base: position 244,730 of record VZRV01009797.1, read on the forward strand.
TACACAGATACCTATAAATATAATCCTATAATTTCTAACAAATGGGACCTCTAGAAAGCCTGTTCCTCTTCACTCTCCTCTCCACTGTCAGGTACGTGGTAACCTTATGTACCTATTGACTGCAGTGGGAGGTGAGCTCTTATATATAATGAAAATCTTGACGCGTCAGAAGCAGCTGCTGTGACTTCCAATAAAAATGAGAGTTAATGTTGTAAAAACTCCCGATTAACAATTACTAAATGGGAGTTTGAAACTTCAGATCACAAGTACAGCCAATGAGATATTCATAATCTATCTAGGGATAATAAAGAAAGATTCCCCTATCCTGGTCTATTAAAATTGAAAAAATAATTTTGTCAGCAAACTTGAAATCAGTGTACAGACCATCCAAAAGTACAAAAAAGAGTCAGTAATTCACTGCAACTTGTTCTCTTAAGAATTTAAGAGAAAAAATGAATCTACTTATTTATGTTTTGCGTTTTTAAACAAAACTATTTCATAAATGAGTCATCATTCCACAAGAAAAAATTGAAATAGTCAGGCTTAAACTGTGTGCAGAATTTGTCAAGAAATGTATTTTGCTTGTCTGATATGGGCAAGATTTATGGGTTGATTTGAGTAAGTAACTATCCACTTAGGCAAAAGTATCTCTAGACATTCAGAGTTAGACTTCTTTAGAAAAATAAACAAATGAGTCAAAAATATCTGAAGTACCTAATCTGACTTATAAGTTGTTTGGGGGGTTGGTTTATTTTTGAGAGTGGCTCACAGAGAAATATGAAGCTGCCAGAAATGTGTATGTTCATGTTGCTTTTAACACCTTTAGCCTTTGCTTTACTCTGACAGTCTACAGCACTGGGAACAGATGAGCATTTTGTGATACAAAACTCCCTCCTTTGTCCAGCCAACAGAAAAGACTAGATCAAACAACTGCGACTTCCATCCACTGCCAAGGTCACTGATTCCAACCAATATGAAGGAGACAAGTAATTATTTTCAAGTGTGAGTCTACTCAGTAAAGAAAGGGTGAATTCACCAAGAGTCAGTGGAGCAGTGCTGTTTCCATTTTCACTCCAGCATCTCACATCTGAGGAACTCAGCAGAAAAAAAGAAAAAGAAAAAAACCCACACCAGTATTGCAGCAGAACAGCAAAGAGATATTCCTTCAACTACAAGAGAGGGTCACATTGCTGCTCAATTGCATTCCCTTGTTTTATGTATTTTTCTTCTGTCATGCTTTGTTTCAGGATTTGTACAGTTGTCAGTAGAAGAAACAGACTGTGGCTCACCCACTGATACTTTATGGCAAGTGATTTATTTTCATTAATAATCTAGGAAAACTTGTTGATATTTTTTACTTTTTAATTAAATCTTTCACGGTAATAGTTTTTAAATTATCAAAATGACTGTCAGAAAAATAATTTTCTCTATCTGCATGTGTAACTATTTTCTCTTGTTAATGTTCTTGTAAACACTACAATAATAATTTTTTCTTTCAGTTTGTACTAATTAAATGGACATTTGGATAACAGCAGATGTTTCAAGGAGCTTGAACTTGACCATTTGTATTTGTGCTTTTCCTATGGACAATCCTCCAAGGAAACATACATTTTAGGTGTTAATTTCAACTCTGACTTCTATACCCAGACTATATATTAGCAGTTAATATCTCCAGGAATTTATTAGAAATGTGTGTGGTGCATTTTTTACTATTTTTTCTCTACATAGTTCCAATAATGTACATAGTCTTGTGTTTCCAGTTAATAATCTCAAAATAGAAGTGTACTCTCTGCTGTAACAGGAGAACATAGTGGCAATTCAATTTCTGATACTGTGCTTTCCTTGGAAATGTAGCTTTCCAAGAAAATTATGAACAGGTATGAAATAAGTAATGATTCTTTAAATGTTTGATTCGTGGGCTGAGATGCCATCTGATTTGCACCAGTGCAGAAGTCCTGACTTGGTTAGAGAGGCAGTAATTTAGATTGATGGTGGATTAGGGTCATTGTCCTTAACTGAAGGAAACATCTATGTGACAATTATGCTATTAAAGATTTGTTGTAGCTGGCAGGATGTACAAAAGCTGTGCAAGCACTAATCACAAATACTTGGGACACTGGTGTGTTATCATGGCTGTTTCAGCCACAAATCTGAAATGCAGCACCATGCAGGCTGCTAGAAAGGAAATTTCCATCAGGAACAGTAAGAGAGTGAACTGATGGAGAGGTTCTCAAGTTTACCACATTCTGCACAATCAGGCTACTATCTAAAATTCAAGTTAGTTTTTCTCTTTCTCTCAGGGTTGTGTTTTAATGGCTGTGTTCCATTCATTATGGAACACCACACTACCCTATATGGGGGGCTGATTCTAAAGTGCCTGGTAGTTCCCTTCCATTTCTAGCACAGACCATTTAAACCCCACGAAGCACTTGAGGCATTCCTTTCCTCCCTCCCTCTCCCCGTCTGCCCTTCCCCCCTTCTCTCCTCCCTCCCTCATTTTTTTTTCCATTTTAGCCATTGGGTAAACCCAACTCTGCTTTGGATTCAACTTTAGGGCAAAGATACTTAAGTGGGAATACTCTCCTCAATCTCTGTTTACGAATTTAGATGGGAAGAGAGACAACTATTCTGAAGATGCTTATCCACAATTACTTGTGATCTGAAAGTTCGTGGCACATATTGCAACTCAAGAAAATAAATCAGTTCTATGAGCCAATTATGGATTTTATAAAAAAAGAGCATAAGGAAGCAAGAATTCACTTAATGAGACATATTTCTAAGCTAATATGCTACAGTTTTATTAGCTAATTAAATATGAACAGTACAATGATCAAATAATGGGCACATTTAAAATTGAATCAATAAATCAGTCAGTTCCAATTATTCAGTCACTAAATTACTGCATTGAGTAATCAGCTCAAGTTATGAATTTGACATGGGAAGAAACTGTTCAGTGTTAGCTTTGTCTTGAGAGAATTTAAGAGGGATATATTTTCCATTCCATCCCAGAACCAACACAAATTCTTGTCAATATAATGCGTATTCCTTATGTTTGCTCGACTTCAACATTATATGGACACTTAAACTGGGCCTGAGAAGGAACTTCTTACATTCACAGATTAAGAAAGTAAAATTTTCTTTCAGAGTTCAAGGAGTGAGTGAACAATGTTCTTACTCATGTGGTTTAGTTTTAGCTAGTCCTGCAAGGAGCAGGGACTGAACTGGACTCAATGATCCTTATGGGTCCTTCCCAACTCAACATAATCTATGATTCTGTCATTCTTTTATCTCCTGTGTGCCTGAAAGTCTGTAGGTAGTTGGTTTTACCTTGAAAGCCCCATAAAAACATAAGAACTGTTATGTATGCACAGAATGAATATTCTGTGTAGAGGACTGAGCATTTAAATTTCCCACCCACGTTTAACTATTCCACAGGATTAAAAATATAGCCTTTCTTATGCCTGTGGAAGAATTCAATGTATATCTTGCATCCGTCATGAAAATACTTTTAGTACTAGGATCTCAACACAAGGAATGCCTTGCTTCCTTTTTAGGCTACAATGTAAAAATTATTGTAAAAAATAATGAAAATTTCCTAGAAGAAAAGTCAAAAAATAGTTGGTCTGTGAAGCCCAGGTCTCAGGGTGTGCCTGGGCTGTCTTTGTCCTGAGTTGGGTCTCCCAGAAGCCCCATGGCGAAGTGCTCATTGCCCAACCTCTCTGAATTCCAGGACTGGGAATGCTGCTGGAGAAGGGGCCTGGAGAGGGAGGGGATGCATCACCACAAAACTTCATGATAGATTAATGTATATCATATATTCTCTTTTATCTATGTGTGCCATCAGCAATGAGGGAATGGGCTTTCAGTTCCTGACCTTATTAATGTTCATGAAGCCTTTGCTAGCTGTAGTACTCCCTTCCCTAGAAATATTTTGAATATTGCCTTTAATCAAGAGGAATCTAAAGATCCAATCAGTGACAGCTTATTATATGAAAGTAGTAAAAATTGTATTTCTTTCCTCATACACATATCTCAGCATATAATCCTTGCTTAATTTCCTTCACCATGTTGGTATTTTAAGTAATAATGCATTCAGAGTAACGTGTTTAAGTAATAACACATGCAACCTTTTTTTCGTGTAAAACACTAGAAGATTCCAGAGATTTTACTGAAATTGCCACAAAATTATAAATATATTGAGGTACAATAAGTTTCTTTATAGCAGAAATATAATTTTTTAAGTTTCTTTAGTTTTTTAGTGCGATTGAAACATGATAAAATCATATTCACACTTAGTGCTGTTATAATAGAAAAATAAATGTGTGTGCATCAGACCTTAAATAAAAATTAAAAATGTTCCTAACCAAAGGGTTCAAAGTATGATTGAATATCATGCTCCTATTTTTTTTGATTATGGTCTTCATGTTAAAATACAGCTGTATTTGCTTCATTCAATTTACACATCCAGTAAAACAAATCCTTGAAAATTACACTTCCCTATTTTATTTTCTCCTTTAGACTTGTTACTGTCTTATAAGTTCTGCATAAGTACCCCTATGGAGAATGTACAGGTTAAATTTTTCTCATCCCCTATTCAGTGAAGTATTTGCCACTACATGTCTAAGGGATGTGATTTGCCATTCTTTGGACTTTGATTTTTATTCTGGTAATATCTGATCCCACGTTGCCCTGTAACAGCAAACTACTTCTAGTTTCTTGGGATAATGCATGCAGAGCATTTAAGAATCATATCTTAATCCATGTTTTAAGCAGCAGGAAATTTTAAAAATTAAAAGTATTTGGCTCAGGCTTATTTGGTTGAAGTCTTTTGCGTTCTGGGATGTATGACAAGCAGAGACTTAAAAAACAGAACAGGATTCTGGCTATGGAACCTTTATGAGTGCAAGAAACTGTAATATAATTTTCTTAGATTGTTCAACTTTGCTGGTGTTTTTTCTCCCTGCTCATTAACATGCAACACATATTCTGGGGTATATACTATGTCTTCATACCTGATTTCCTGATTTTTTGTTTGCCTCTTTGGAGAACCATCCTGCTTTGCACATGTTTATTCTGACTGCTAAACCTTTTTAATGCTCTTAATTAACTTTTAGCTAGAGAATGCAAGTTTAATGGAAGAACTCTGCGTCAGTCTAACCCAGTGGTAGTCCGTTTTGTGTAAGAGCATTTAAATGTAGAGAAAACCCTCTCAGTGCATTTCTCCTTCTCCTGTTTATATTCTGTCTTCTAGAAGTGCTTACAGAGAGAGAGTTTATTTGACTATGAATCACTCACATATATTTAAATTCCAGCTCAGAGTGCAACATGAGTTTCTATGTTTTCTTTTAGCTGAAAAACTAATGAAGATACAAGTAAAAAGAATATTTTAAGGTAACTGATGTAGATATATAGATATACATGTGATTAATGTATTAAATGTGTATGGATAGCTAATATGTGTATAAAGTATTTCAAGAGTCCTGTTATATGTTTCACTAGAAAATAATTTACAGATCATATCTAATAAGATAGTCCCTTGAGGGGAAAGCTATTTATGGGTATTCTTGGCCATTTCCATTGAAAATCTTCAACTTCTTCATGTCAGAATTCAGAAAAAATAGGGGGAATCACCTTAATCTAATGCATCGGTTCCCTTCTCGCCACTACCTTGGAATCATCCCAAATATCTCCGCTGAACAACTTAATGCCAGCTCTAGCAGCCCACCAATATCCATAGTCTCTTACAAAACCCACTGCATATTGAATATTGTTTTGGAAAAAAAGGCAGCTCAGATTTCATGACAAAGAATATCAAAGTGCTAGGCAAAACATGATTAACCAATACTGCCCTTTATTTTATAGAAACAACATTTTGGGATTGGCTTTCTCCTAAGTGAAACAGAAACTTATTTATTTGTGTACTGGGATATATAAGGCCTACTGAAACACTGTGTGACAGAAACTGGTGTTAGTTCCATGGCATACTTCATGCTTTCTGACACTTCCAATTAGCATGGATCGGTAAAAGGAAAGGTGCTGGATCAGGCAGCTTCCAATGATGCATTAGAGTTGAAAATTAAATTCTGGAAGGTTTATTCATAAAAGAAATAAAGAGCTTTAATGGCAGCTGCCACTTGCAAAAGGACCAATCATTCATGACTCAGCTGAACACCTGAGACAGTTTTCGGTACAATTTGATTGTTTGGTGGGAAGTTCATTTACGAATTTTTCATGCTGGTCTAATTTATTTGCAGGAGGGATAACAACCCTGTTTCCTGCACCTGGCTTGACAATTGATACCATCTGGTTCATTGGATTAGCAGCTGTAGTTCACAACTTGTATCAATTCAGACATATTTGACAAGAGTTCTGCGTCTTTGGTCTCTTTCAATTCATTTTCCTCTTTATATGCTGAAAGCTGCAGAGCTTCTCCACTGCCAGGCAAGGTTTTCCTAATTTATAGCACAGGGATAACAGGATGAAGACAATTATCATTCTAGTCTAGTTAGAGCTGAAAAAAGCCTGCATCGAGCCTAGAGCAAACACAAGGGAATGAATTAACATTGAGGGGCACATTTACATTTCTTTTACTTCTGTGGAGGTGGAGGGTGCTCAGTATCTCAGAGGAGTAGAACATTCATCATGAAGAAAATAAATATATTTATTGCATTTTAGAAATTATTATCAGGTCTACAAGGTTCCTTGTTGAGTGTCTTAATCCGCCTTAACGCAACTCCCTGACAGTTCAATAAATGTTTCAATATGTCTCTCATAGTATGAGAAACTGGGGTAAATTTAAACCTGTGATTTCCTTCACACATAGACTATTGTAGAAGTAAGGGAAATTCCTCGAGGAACACACTGCCCTGCTCTGGAGACACACCTAGCCATCAGGAGACCTCATTTCTGTTCTCCATCTGCAAGGCTGGCATCAGTTAACTTGTTCTTAGGCTTCCCAACCCCAAAGGATAATGAGATAAAGCCAAGAAATGGTGGCCAATTAATTTGTGTTTTTAGAGTAATAAAAATAAGCTAATTAAAGGCTTTCTGGTGATTACCACAGAATGGGGCTAATCGAGGTGAATTATTCACCAGCATAATTTGTGGTGAACTGCTGCTCATTATCCAAGTGCTGGACAGACTGTAATGGAGGGGAATATCATTGTAAATGTACCCTTTTCACATATCCTCTTTGCTAAATTTTCCATCTTCTTAGTCTAGAGAGGAAAAAAAAAAGAAAAAACATACTTCTGTTTGAACTTGACTATTCTCACATGCTGATGTTATAGAGCTTTTGCCAAAAATCTGTATTTTCAGTCTGACTTCCAGCACCACATAGGGCCTTTTTGGTCAACGGATTCGTGCATTCTGTCTCACCTGCTGAAATCCTGCTTCTCTCACTGTATAATTTTGTAACAGCCGTATAAACATTGATGAACCAGAGTCCTTTGCAAAATGGAGGGAGTTTCTGGCACATCATCCTGCATGAAGGTTCCTGGAGAGCACGGATGAGTGCACAAGAAAGGTTTATAGTACAAGCTGCTATTTCAGGATGTAGCTTTAACAAAGAACATGAACCTACAACTCATTCATATGAGATTGCTTTTCAAACCTGGAAAATAGCCCATTTTGCAAACTCTATGTGCTCTTTAGATCTCTCTATGGTGTTAAGGTACAAAAACAGTTCCACCGTTTGGTACCAGGTGTACATGTACACAAAATTCCAATGCTTTAATATAGAAGCATGTATTTCTATTGGTATATAAACACATGGGTATGGAATTTGTAATGGGCATTGCCTTGGGAAGAAGCTAGGCTGAAATACACCAACAAAAGGTGCCATGATGACCAAAAAAAAAAAAAAAAAAAGAAAGAGAGAGAGAAAACTGCAATAAATATTCAAGTTCTATCTATTTAGCTAGGATTTATCTGTGTGGTAATAATAACGATTAGCTTTTGATGTACAAAGTGTAGCTCAAATATTAGCCAATTAAACTTACACTCTTTGATTAAAAAATGATTTTGCTAAAGTATAAGGTGTTTTACATGACCCATTAGTTCATTAAAAGATTTAAATTAATGTTTTCCAGTCATTGAAGAATAAATTTCTTAGTAGGGAAAGTTGCCAGTGCTTGAAATCTTTGCAATATATTCTTCCCCAAAGAATAAAACATTCAGGTCTTCTGAGTGCAGGTACCTAGCAACCTTTTTCTGCTCTTGCAGCTCTCCATCAACAGCCTGGTTTTTGAAAACATGTTAATTAGTGGTACTGCTATTTTCCAGGAGAGAAGGCTGTCTTAACTGCACCTACTATCCAGAAAGCCATTGTTTCAGAAATATTTAAATTAGTAAAAATAAGATAAATGGAAATTCAGCTTTTCCCACTGCGTATAGATATTTTTCTACTGCAGAATTTTATAAATTGCAACAGAGACATCTCTATTACAATTTGCATAGTTTATTAATAGCACTGTCTACAAAAGTAGATGTTTATTTTCCACACATTACAGACTCAATTAGGAGAGGGAGCATATAATTTTAGAATTATAAGATAGGCACATGCAAACATTCTTACACATGCGTGAGCATGTATGCATACTTTACATTTTTGTATTTGTACTTGTGTATTTATATCCATTTTTCATACATGGAGGAACAGAAACAAGTATTTAACTTTTATTTGTAATAAAACTGGGTAAAAAAATTTTGCTAACACTTTGATTTTACATTTACTGTACGCTTAGAGCAAAAATTGATCCACTAGATTTAACGATGACTTATGAAAGCTTTTCCCAGGAAGAGAAAAAAAAGTTGGGTCTAAAGATGAGCATTTAAAATCTCTTTAACATTTCTTACTATAGTTTTACCTTTACTATAGCTTCTAAATTCATGCTTGTCAAAACTGACAATAACAATAAGATGCTGCTGAAGCCAGTGCACCTAGAGGAAAAGTAGCAATTACCATGAAATCACTATTAATTTAATATATGTTGAAATGCAGAAATGACTAGTCACAAAGAGAGCAGACATTCTGCTACAGTCACAAACCAAATGGGATTTTAACAGAACATTGAAATCAAAAGTTTCTTCCTCATGAGGATAAAAATGTGATCGACAGTGGTTTTTTGCCAGAAGTACCTCTATTTTCCCCATTCTACAAACACAGAATCATAGAACTGTTTGGGTTGGAAGGGACCTAAAAGATCATGTAGTTTCAACATGCCTGCCATGAGCAGAGAGACCTTTCACTAGATCAGGTTGCTCAGAGATCCATCCAAATTGGCCTTGAACGCTTCCAGGGATGGGGCAGCCACAGCTTCTCTGGGCAACCCGTGCCGGTTCCTCACCACCCTCACAATAAAGAATTTCTCCCTCTTATCTAATCCAAACCTACTCTCTCTCAGTTTGAAGCTGCTCCCCTTTGTCCTGTCACTCCAGGCCCTTGTAAAAAGTCTCTTGCCATCTTTCTTGTCAGCTCCTTTCAGGTACTGGAAGGCCACAATTGGGTCACCCCAAAGCCAAACAATCCCAATACTCTCAGCCTTCCTTAATAGGAGAGGTGCTCAATCTTAAATGGCTGAAAGCTATTAGACTGCAGGTGCTTTGCAGTCCACTGACAGATACCTGCTTTTGAGAATCCAGATATATTGTCTAGTTTTGATTGGACACATTTCTGCAATAATTTAACTTATTAAATCATTTATCCTGTATAAAACCAAAAATGTTTAAGTCTAATATCTGCTTTGCTTGCACGTAATATTAATTTAAGATATATTCTAACAAAATACTATTTTCTGCAAATTTAGTCTGCAGTATACTTTCTGAAAGTGAATATAATTATATATGAACAAAGAAGTTATTTCTGGATGAATTTGCCTGTCTTTTTTAAAATCTTGCCCTAACTGTAGTAATAAATTTTTGTGTGTAGTGATACCCTAAAAGAATTTAATTAATAGATTATTTGTTTTAAAATTCTTAAAAAACATTCTTTTCTCCTCTTCTTTTAAATAAAAAAATTTGAACATTACAAGGTGAAAGTGCTTTTTTAAATGCTATTAAAAACACGCTCAGTTATTGAATGAATAATTAGACAGGAAAAATTGTTTGGGGAGCTGTGGATAAATGTGCTGTACAATATCTTACTGAAATAATTTTAGTTTAATGAGTGTGCAGGTTTGAGAGCAAACCAGTGAGAGACTCCAAGTCAGAAATACAATTTAATAGGAAAAAAGTAAAATAAATGCAATAGTACAAAGTAAACCACTGACAGAGTCAGAATACAATCTGCACCCTGTCAGTCAGGGTGTTGGTAGCAGTCCAGATGAAGTGGTCGTGTTGTAATACTGTAGAAAAGAGTCTGGTCTTCACCTGAAGGTCCAGTGGTGTAGCTCTAGTCCTCCAGGAGTCCCGTAGGTAAGGGCTGCATGTGCTATTCCAAACCTCTGATTATATACAGATGGGATGGTGAGTCACGAGGCAAGGCATTGACGGGCCCATTAACAGGAGATAGCCCCCAGAGGGAGTTATCAGGGATGAGTCACGGTAGCAGATAATGAGCACTGCCCCACCTGTTTTTAACAGCTTATGAAGATGGTGATAGAATACATGTTTTTGGTTACATCTTACATGGTAACCTAGGACAATGAGACTACCAAGAAGTCACAAAATAATTTAATTTCATGTTTTAAGTCACATTCACATTACTGTTATCTAGTAGTTTATTTCTGTTCATGGTTCATTGAGAGAATTGTATTTAAAGAGGAAAAATAACTCCATAGAGCTACAAACAATCTTTTTTTTTTCTGCCTCCTCATTTCATCCAGACTAAATTTATTGAAAAGCATAAGATCTTCAGTCAACACCTGGACATTAAAAGAACTGAAAAGGGCAGTGAAGACTGTAAGGTCACTTTTCCTTTCACATTAATTGACCAATTGAAAACAAAAGAATAGGAACATGTTAGGATATAAATTTATTTAGCAAATTCTAAAACATTTATTTCTAAAATGTTCAGAATGAACATAATGTTTGGAGTCAAAAACGCTTTTCAGGCTCCAATTATATTATAGACAGGATAGATCTCCTGCTGCAGTGATGAACCAAGGAGAAATGTTGGGATCGTACAAAGACAGAAATAATGATGAAGTTAAAGTCCTGAGACTCAATGAGTTTCATTTTATGTCACTATAGGGTGAGTATAATTGTATTGAGTCAGCACTGATCTATAAAAGGAGCAGAGCAGGGCCAGCATTTTATTTCTGGCCTCTTTTCAATGTGCTGTGTATTTACAGATGCCAACTAAATCTTTCCTTTCCTCTCTCCTAACACATAAACTTCTCCAGAAAATATTTTTTCTTAAAAGAGACCTGTAGAGATGTCAGTGCCCCCAAGTGGCTTCTGAGCATTCCGGAACAAATTCCCACCTGCTCTGTTTCTTTGCTGAAGGATCCAAGTGCTTCAGTAATACAGAGCCTTGAGAATACTCCCACATATATTTTATTGCCACAACTCATCCCAGCAAAATCAGCAGAGCTAGTTGTGCTGAAAATATCATTAAAATGTTCTCCAGATTGGTTTCCAAACAGTGTGGCTGCTATTTGTTGTGTAAGGCACATCTTTTCTAGAAAAAACTATGTCTGTGTCTGTGATGATAGAAGAGGGAGAGAGCAGGGAAGAGAGACTGAGAGAGGCAGTGACATAGATACATGCTCTGCACAGTCAGAAATGTGCTTCTTGCAGCATTGAACCTTTGAATTTACCAACTTAGATCCTTCAGATTTTGTGCTCCCTTTCATACATTAAAAGTCAGATTAAAGGTTGTGTTTGCAGGGGTATGGATCTCTTCATGAGACAAGCTTTAGCTCAGTTTAAGAAACAGCGAATACACATATAACCCGTAAGCATCCTAGACACTTCCCTTTTTTCAGGGATCAGACTTGAGCAGTGGACAAAAAATAAAATAATCATCACACCCATTTGTTGGTCAAACTAATTTTGATTTGTAGTTTTTCTACTTAAAAGAAAAGCAGAGCAACTGTGAGTATTCAATCAAATTCTCAGAGTACAACGTGTCATTGTTATCTCTTTCCTGAGTAAACTCCCGGCCGTACGCTCACACTTCACATTGCAAGACTGTTTAACAGCAGCAGCATAAGCAAATCTATTAAAACATTGCTAATAAAGTCTGAAAGAGAAAATAATGATGATAGAATTTGATTCGGGAATCAGTGTTGTTTGGCACACCTCTTGCTTTCTGTACAGTTCTACCTTCCTAAGGGAGATAAGAGACTCCTTCAAACATTGTTTTTGCCAGCTGTGCACTTTGTGAGCTTGAATAAAAACTCACTGATACCAGCATGCTTCGGTGTAAACCAAAGCCTGCATTGTTATTTTAAACACTCAGAAATCACAGACCTACTCGATTCCTCCTCCAAATTATAAAACTATCTCTAGGATATTTTAAAATAACTGGTTTTGTTCCTCAATCTCTAAGAATTACTTCTGACTCTGAAACAATGTGTAATACAAAGGAGTTTTTTGCATGTTCAAAAGCTGCATAAGCTCTTCTGACGTTGAATTTCAGGTAAAACACCTAGCTCTGAAGGAGTCTCAATAAACCTCAGGGTTTTGGCAATACTGGTTTTTTTGCAAAATGACTTCTAATATGCATTGCTGCTTCATTGTGCAAGTGTGGTTCGTAAGGATGTTTCCAAAATGTAATGTCCCTTGGACCTAAACATACTGAAGGAGTGAATTTTGTGAAATTCAATAAGGACAAATTAAAAATTATCCAGCTGGGAAGGAATAATAATAATTTTTTTAGTAAATACGGGTTTAGACCCCCAGCTGGGCAGCAGCTCTGCTGAAAAGACTCCGGGGGGTCTGGGCTAACACCAAGCTGAGCGTGAGCCACCCAAGATACCCAGCTCTGTCCCGGGAAATTGAGGGGAGGAATTATCCCTGTCTACCCAGCACCCTGCGACCTTCAAGTCCTGGCTCTACTGTACGAGAAAGGCATTCACAAATGGGACAAATGCAAGGTCCCCTACACGTTTGAGGCTGGAGCACTGGCCCTATGAGGAGAGGCTGAGGCTCTGAGACTCATTGAGCCTGGAAAAAAGAGAATTTCAGGAAGTCCAACAGCTGCCTGCCTCCCTCAAGAGTACCAAGGAGACCTGGGAAGACCCTTTACAGTGATATTTGGTGGAAGGACTAAAAAACACGGGAGTAAATTGAAACAGGGGTCATTCTCACCGGAGACAAGAAAGTTGTTCTGCCCTGAGTGCAGTGAAGCATTTGAGCTGGCTGCCCAGAGAAGTTGTGCAAGCCCATTTTTTCAAGCTCTGAGAAGCCTGGTTCACTATCTGGCTCTGCTTTGGGCAGGATGTTGGACTTCAAGACCTCCTGAAGGCCCTTTCAACCCAAGCAGCTCTTGGGGGCTGAACTGGTGCAGAATGCTGCACAATTGAAACTCCCTGCAGTACCAAAAATATGAGTAGATGCAGAATCTTTCAAAATTACTATTTGCTTCATTTTGTTAGTGAAAAACACATAGACACTTAGGAATTTTCCACTCAGTCCATTATGGACAAGATATTTCTAAAGTGCTGCTTCTTGAGATGTACAAACACTCGGATCAACTGGTGGAGAACTGTAGGATATTTTTCTGGGACTAGGGTGAGCACTGAGGTGGACTATGCCATTTTCCATTGAAAACACATATATATCTTACCAAAATACTAAAAATATTAATGAAAACTGAGGACTGAGCTGACAGATAGGATTCAGATGGCATTTGTTCAGTTGACATCTGCTATTAGGTGTTTTTCTGTTAGGACTTTTCCTTTGAAATTCCAGAGCTGTGCCATCAGATTCAGTCTGAGATAATCCAATTGTATGGTACTTCACTGCTGAATCTCTGTTTCTTCTAAACATAATGTGATCTGTTATGCTGCATCTGCCATTTGTGAGAAATTCCTCATGGAAGCATTTAATAGTGTAAATTTTTTATTGAAATGCAAGCTACAGAACAAAGGATTATACAATTTATATTATATATATATATATATTACTTTATCTAGATTAAATAGCAGAGAGACCAAAGAACAATCTCTCCATGTATTTCTCTCTGAATAATAATGTTTCTATATAATTCTCATGTATAATTCTTCATTTTAGTATTTCCTTGCATGGTTTCTGTGACTTTGCCTTGGCTGCTGTATTTTCATTCCCCTACTGCTTCTGGAAAAAGCAGACTGTCTCAGCATGCTCTCATCATGTCCTATCTCCCCATGCCTTTTCTGTGTGCCTGACAGCTTTCACTGATACGTTGTGGGTGGTCCAATCTCCTACAGAGTCTTTAATACTTAGTAGTTTTGACATCACACCAGGCTCGTGGGAATCATGCAGTTCTCCTCCCCAGCCTTGTTCCCTCAGCACTTCTTCCTCACTAATTCTGCTGCTTTTGGCCTTCTCTGTATCAATCTCACACAACCCCTAACGGGCAGACAGATTAGTTCCATGAAGAGGTACTTGCTTCATCCCTGGAATTCATGCCAAACTGTGTATTTGTGCAATGTCTGATACTCTTATCAGGATATAAAATATTAGAGAAAAATAAAACAGCTGAAGGATATTGATGGTTTTTCTGCACCTCTGCACTCTGGAAGTGTTCTCTGCAGCATGCAGAAGCCATACATAACACTGAGGTATTACTGTGAGAGATTATATAGATATGAGCAAGAGTCCAGCCCATTTATTTTCACCACAAAATGTAATCATTGAATTGGTGTACAAGATTATGAGGTCCTGAAAAGGAAGACTGCAGGAAAAATGCAAATATTAGCAATGCTAGGGGAGAAATAATTTGAATTGTAGGGGGGACTGAAATGTTGGACTCAGAAATCAGAAGACGAAGTGAAGCAAACTCTTTTAATGGTTGATTCATAGCAATGTCTCTGGGTGATTTTCTGGGGCCCATCAAAATTAACTAACAAGACTCATCCAGCAAACAGAAAAAAATATAAATTACAAAGACAGTAGAGAGCCATTTATTTTTATCAGAAAAACACATAAAAATCTGGCACCACAAATGCCAAGAAATTTTGATCCATAAGGAAGTATTTTGGCAGAATATATGAAAATCACCACCAAAAAAAAAAAAAGGCAAATTTATTAATTTTTGCATTGAGATATAAAACAGATTTGTATTTGCTGCAGTCTTCCATGAACTAACATTTAGGAACTGCTGTTCAAACACTGGTTTTTTGTTAATTTTTTTTTAGGTCAACTCTGATTAGAAAAAGTTACGTTACTGAATCCAACTCTCGACCAGATAGAGACAGTGCTAGAATAAATGCTCTAGGCCATCCCCTTTCTCAAGATACTGGAACCTGAGTTCAAGATGTCTTAGATGAAGGATGGTCTTCAAAAGGAACCTTAGACTCAAGGGTTGCCTGGCTTTTTTCTTCAAGCAGTCAAGTGTAGCTTGTCTAATATAACACCACTAAAGAAAACACAGGAAAAAGAGCAAGAATCAAAAGGTTTAGCAAATAATAAGAATTTTCCCTTAAACTTCACAGGGAAAATTGAAATCTTTTAAAAACATTTATTTTCTGGAGTACCCACCTCTGGTACTGTCTGTATACATCCACTTCTCCCATCCCAAATGCCTCACCTGTTCCTGGACTTCTGTTGTGAATTTTCTACTTTCACTGGGTACTGACCTCTTTGTGCCAGTGTATTGCATTATAACTGCAATATGTACATACAAAAGTGCCTCTTCTTCCTGCTCTAACTCACAGCACATTTGATCCATCTTTTTATAAATAATTTTGGTAAAACCTGTCTGTTAAAGTAAGTATTTCATCTAGTAAAATTTACTGTGAGCTCTGAGCAGTCATTACTCCAAGTAGCTCAGTAAAAGCATGTAATTTTCCCAGTACCTGCAAATAAATATTCTCAGCAGTTGGATTTTTTTTCCCCAGAAGTATCCTGTCTTCTTTGGCTAGGCTTATTTTCTGCCATTCTTGTAAAAAGTGCAGAGGCAGCAACTCTGTATGTGAAAAGGCTGAGGCAGATATAAGGGTCAATGTATAAGGGTATAATAAATATATCTCGTGAATTTTCAGATGTGCTTTGTGTGGTTAATAATTTCTTCTTGTCCAGAAAAGAAAATAGAAAAAAAAAAAAATTTTTCAGAAAAAAGTGGGAACCCCATCCCCCAAGTTTTAATGCCTTTAAAATAACAGCATTGTGCAAAAATAATGATTGACATAAATTTTTAAAAAGACAGGCTGTAAATTTTTTCATCTGAAAATTCCAAATGTGTCTTCACTGTCAATGACTTACTTTGTAATGGTCTGAAAATGGATAAAGACAATACCTGAGGAGCAAGAGAATCATAAATCTTCATTCAGAAATCTCTTCTATCTCTCAGTATAACAAGAAAAGTGAAAGAAACGGATTGTATACAACTAGGCAGAGCTGTATTAGTTCACAAAATTAAATGATCAGCATGGTATTATGTCAGTTCATGTTGTTGCAATTCACAGAACAATTTCAAAATGAGCAGGTGTGCCATCAATAAACTACCATGTTAAATTTCCCTATGCTTATAAGGATGTCTCTGCAAAGATCAAATTAGGCATCCTTTTCATGGAAACAAGCAGTTTAATGACTCCTTCACCCATCCCAGCCCCCCCAAAAAGTACTGTAGTGATACATGATAGTTTTTTACTTTGAAGCTGCCAGTCACTATGAAACAAAATCATTCATGACCTTTTATGCATTTGAAGTTTCAGATGGCACTTTTCCCTTTTGTGATGCTTTTATAGTAGTTGTTGTTTCATACTCTTTATTTGAAATAACAAGGATTACATTTTTCCTAGTGAAAAACGAATAGTGTGTGTATGGTTTTCTGCTATTTGATGATTGTCTGATTCTGCAAGTCTAGGGGAGTGTCTTCAGGACACAGAGGATCCAATGCTGTTTTGACATCAGTTCTTAACTGAGAGGTTTTAAAAGCTGCTTTTTTTTATGTAACAGGTAGATTTAAAAATTGAACCATCTGATAAACAGTAAAATTCCAGTTTATTGAAGGAGATTTGGTCAATGGCTCCAACTCTTGCATTAGTTTTATCACACAAAAAAGTCTCTACCAGCTGATTCTACGTAGCCCAGTGTACATGAAGAAAACAAATAAAGGAAAAAGCGCCATCTGAATCTTCAAATGCATAACAGGTCATTAACAATTTTGTTTCAAGGTGACTGGCACCTTCAAGCAAAACACTATCATATATCACTGTAGTACCTTTTTGATTAATTCTGCTGCACTTCCAATCACATTTTTGAGCTTCAAAAATCCCTTGTAGGACATTGCATAAATATTACCATCATAAAGGTATAAAAAGGAGGCAGGCAGAGGAAGAATGGCGCAGTTGAACAGCTGGTGTAACATCTTTGATGAATACAAGAGTAAATTACGAATTCATACAAATGAATAATAGACCATAATGAAAGTAATTGATAGCAAGAGGCCTCACAGAGAAGAAAAGGCTAACATAGATAAAGAATACTTTAAAATGTACAAGAACTAATACATAAACTGTATGACCTCAAAATAATCAAAATAAGGAATGTGGTATAGTTAAAGCATTCAGAACTTTCCTTTTAAAGTCACTTTATGATGTTAAAGGATGAAGAGTTCATAAAAGCATACGTATACAGAGCCATTAAATAAAAAATAATAAAAAAATCTAAAGGGAATATTTTACTTCACAATACCAGTGTAGAAACTTAATGATCAGCTTTGGTTTTTTCTTCTTTGCTCTGGAAACCTCTAAGTCAACAGTTTCTTTAATGCATTTCTAAGATTCTGTTCTATCCCTCTGTCCTCTGTCCTTCCTTCTTTCCATTTCCCAACTTCCTTGCTTCCCTACACACAGATTATGTCAAGGAATAAAGAAAGAAAAGACAATGAAAGGAAGGGTCCATGGTCCAAAAGGGACTTATTTGGAAATGTCAGCCTTTTGAACTCAGAGTCTTCTTCTTCCATTCTCTCCTCTACTTACCAATTCAAGATACTTTAGATCCTTTTTTTTTCTTTTTGACCTTTAATTATATTTTCTTTTCTCATTATTCTCTTTCAGAATTGCAATGAAGAGTAAGTTCCTATTTTAAAAGTTTTTCCTTTACATTATTCTTAATATTTGGTTTCTTCAGGTAAGACCCCACACTTCATTCTTTTTCCTAAGTGTCTGGGACAAAAGGGCAATGCTACATATTTGATGGACCTTAGGGTACATATTGCTTTGTTTTGACTATTTTCCCTTGCTTTTCCTTTTTGGCTATTCAAATTTTCAGTTCCTACTCTTCCATTTGGTCACAATAATTCTCAGATTACTGGAAGACCATCATTATAGCAGTGATTTTAAATAGCTGGCAAATATACTGAACTGATTTAGCTCAGATGATGAACTACCCAAGAGTGAAGAAAAAGTCTTGCTTAATTTCAAACTGACATATCTTAATAGCAGGGAGAAAAGACTTATTGTTGTTATGTCACATAACATTGACACAATATAATGACAGGAATGTCAGATACAGCAGAGAGGTCTTCACTGAAAAAATTATGTCTGACTGTAAACCTCGCCTTAAAATTGTTTCACGAGCATATTATCTTAGATAAAATTATGAAAGCAGTTATTTTGTATTCTTGAATAGATTGAATATTCCTATATAACATTTTTCTTAACAATTCCAGTTCCTTCTGTTTTTCATTCATCTTTCTAGGTCCTTTCAAAACACAGGTGAATCTAAACCCCTTGGCATAAAGCTACTGCATGGTGTTTAATTTATTCTCTTTTTGCACTGCTAAAGTTTCCCATACCTGAAAGTGACAGCTAAAAGGCTTTTAAGAAATGTGCCATATAGAATTATTGCTTGCAATATTTACCAAGGCTGCTCTGTTTGTCTGTATACAATTTCCAATTGTAACCAATTTTAGAGTTTAATAAAATTTACTTCAAATTAATACAATTATTATTACATTAGATTGGTCTAGTTCCTAAGATAACTTAAAATACTGCTATTTATAGTCATACTATATTTAACTAAAATGTTTGAAGTGCAGAAATACAATTATTGGGTATCTACTCAGCAGAAGTTGCAGTGATCTTGAATAACGACCAAAAGGACAAAGTAGGGTCTTATGAGGTAAAGATTCAAATTTGGTCCAATGAGAACACTTCAATGCAGAAGGTAAGGTGAAAATGCATCCTGTGTAAAGCATTCAACGCAATGAAAAAAACCAGCAGTGAAAAACAGTACAAAATACATTACCATAGTATCTACAGCTTTCAGCTGTACTCCTGTATGAAGGTTCTGTCCCCCAGTTTAGTAGCCCAGCTCCTCTGGCTGGGTGGTTGGCTTGTTGGGTTTTAAAAGTATATAACTTGAAAATGCCTTTCATTATAAAACAGATAATGAAAAGAAGAAAAAAATTATATTCAGTTATAGTATTCAGCTTTCTCACAGAAGCTTAATATTAACACATTCTCTTGGGAAGTTGGGTGGGGAACCACATGGCAGACACCAGTTTTTAGTTCAGGCTTTTGCTCCAAAAGCTATTACTGCATTTTACATTATACTGCCACAGTAACAATCCAGCATGCCAAGATGAGAATCTGGCCAAACCTTCAGTGCTTGCCTAGAGAGTCTTGTTTAAGACTGAGAGAATTGGGATTGTTCAGCCTGGAAAAGAGAAGGCTGCAAGGTTGTGGTGGCCAGTGAGCCCATGGCACCAGGGATTATAAAACCCCCTGGAGAAAAGGTGCCCTAAGCAGAGAAATGCTCCCCAGGTTAAAGTAACTAAAAAAGCCCTCTCAGAATACCCTGTTTTGTTATGGAAATGTACCCCGGTTCTGTTTCCCCTATTGGCCCGTTGGCCTCCCCTACCCCTTTCTACCCTACATGGCCCTAATCCAGAGTTTTCTCCCACCCTTGTTTCCCCACTCACCCTTGTTCCTTAGTCCCTCCCTCACTAGTCCGTAATTGGCTCCCGTACCCTAGTCCCGCCTATGTACCGCCCTGTGCCCTCAGACCATTGGGCCCTGGTGCTTTCCCCACCCCCTTATTTAACCCGGGACTCTCCTTTGTCCTGGGTCTTTTGTCACTGGTCCCTTTCAGGCAGGAAGCTGAAATAAATCTCTGCCGTGGAATTCCACACAAGGACCCTTCCTGCCTCTTTGCCGTTGACCTGTTGGAGAAGCTGTCTGGAGCGTGTGTGCACATGCGTGTGTGTGCAGTGGCTGCCGAGCGACTTCCTGTTAGAGTCGGTTTTGAAAAGTCGTAGCACCCCACCCAGAACACCCCCAAAACCGACAAAAGGTGACCAAATTGTGGACTCCCAGTACCCAAGGGAAAGCTACAAGAAAGATGAAGAGACTATTTACAGAGCCTGGAGTGACAGGACGAGGGGGAATGGCTTAAAACAGAAGGAGAGCAGGTTTAACATAAGTATTAGAAGATCTTCAGGAGCTTCAAGGCCAGGTTGGCTGGGGCTCTGAGCAACTTGGTCCAGTGCAAGGTGTCCCTGCCCATGGCAGGGGGGCTGAAACTATGTGATCTTTAAGGACCCTTCCAAGCCAGGCCAGTCTATGATTCTGTGATTCTTTGAAACGCACTTTTCATCTAGTTTGGGTCAGTCATACACTTTATCAATTAAAGGTCATCCTTTATCCATTTATGGACAACAAATTACTAGTGATTGTAATATATTGTAACATAAGAAACCCATGAGTTTTTATTCCACTACAGCAAGAAGATGCTCTTATGGCTGAGTTTTGGAATCATTGAGTCAGTTCTGTGAAAAGAAGTGGGAAATTTCTGTTTCCACTTTTCTGAAGAAACCAACAAAAAATTGCATTTTGTGAAACATTAAATCTGTACCCCAAGTATTAAATGTATTCCTAGGTCAAATGAGTTCATTCATATTCCTAGTTTCAGATGAGATCATGCTTATTAAGGAAAATCTGGTTCCTATATAGGCCTAAGGTAGCTAAGAAATGCCAGCTGTGAAATGCCACAGCGAAGTCACATGCAGGCTTATGTAGAAGGAGACTTCTGCAATGGCATTCATTCGGAAATATTTTATAAACTGTTTTCCACTCAACAGAGTCTTTATTTTTTTCAGATATATTTCATAGGTCTTAAAAAAAAAGAATAAATCTACAATTTTTCCATACATAACAAAATCTGTATCTAGTTCTTTAAATTTGATTTTCTAAATTCCTCCCTTTGATACTGTTTTTTCACTCTATTTCTCTAAAAGCATACTCTCTTATGGTAAAAACTATGTGTTGAATCAAATAAAATAGCAGAAATACCCTTTTACATTATACTCCATTATATGACCTTAACTGGATTTAGTAACATTCGTTGTAATCAAACTGAATGCCGTTAAACAACCGGCCAAGAAAGTTCAAAAGTCACTTTTTTTGGTGACAAAGAAGAACAGCTCTTCTAATACTTTTTATTCAAGCAAGCAAACAAAATTTTAGGTACTTGTGTCTGTCTGTAGGTTGATCTATAAATCAAAAAGATCAGAAAGATAAGATTTCAGTTAAATTGATCATTCAAAGGTTTCAAAACTAAAATATTTTCAAAGACTTTTACTAAGACTATTTTTAGGAGGCTATGAGTCAGCGATTAAGAGATTTTTTCCTTCAGAGGTGTTGACTTGTTCAGATCAAAATATCTGTATTGCAAATTAAAGTGGAAGGAAAAAGCTAAGGAGCATGAAGAAGGATGAGGGGACTGCTTGTTAAAAAAAAGCTCTGAAGATTTATTTTAGAATTTAATCTACAGATGATAACTTGCATTATTACTTGATAGATAGTACCATATGAGAGATAGTACCATATGCAAAACACCAAAACTCAACAAACCACTTCAAAGACACTTGGGGAAAAGGAAATGGGTCATATAGGTTTTTAAGAAGTTAAGCAACATTTTTAATTATGACTAGTTATCTTAGCCGATAGAAATGTCTATTTCAGTCATCTCCCTACATCAGTAAGCTGAGCTATGTATGTAGTGTCTGATGTAATAAGATCTTACATGACTGCTATGTGATTTTTTAAAATATTAACAAAAAAAACCAATGCAACATGAGAATGATGTTAGTCTCTGGTCAATGACATAGTAAAATAAATATGAATTATTATAAGCCTACCCTTTCACTTAAAACAAAGAAATAAAAACTAGCTTCTAAACAAATAAACAAAGGCATAAACCATTCTCTCTGCTCCCAATTACTGGATAAGATTTTGGCAAAGAATTTAAATTTGATTGGTAATATATTCAAACTGTTTAGGCTTAATTAATTATAGTTACATATCACATAAGCTGGTCAGTTTATAACTGTAGATTTCACATATTGAAATTGATATTAGAGAATGCAATATTGTGTTTCCAGGAATGCCTACAGTAACTGCTGTGTTAACGCTCACATGCATTGTGTGTTACTTGGGTAAATTCTTGACCAATTCCAATATATTTATGGATGTAATAATGCATATCCATCTTCGGCTCTAATGAATCCAAACAGCTATGGAAATAAGGTGCTTTAGTTGTTATGATTTCCTCTTATATCTTACTGAGAGATTTAAACAGGCAGGACAATACTATTTACACCAGAGCGAGGAGAAGAGTACAGATATTAAAAACTATCAAGTCCACTTTTTTTTATGGTGTATTTTCTGCATGTTTTTCAAAGAATCTCAGAAACAAATGAAAAAAAGCCAATACAGATCAGGTTCTTAATCTTCAACAAAGGTACAGTTTATGCAAAATGAGAAAACAAACTTAAATATAAATAGACATGGGAATAATAATGAACAACCATCCTGCTGTCCCCTTTTTCTCATTGTTTTCTGTATCCTTTAGTATTCATTCTGATAACTAATTATTGCCTGAATAACAAATGCAAAATGGAGCACTATATATATTTCAGTTTTTGTTTAAAGATACAAAGATGAATCTTCCTAAAATCCCATTGGACGAATTCAAGAGATAAATGAAATTGCTTCTGAAAAATATCTGAAGTGCAAGAGTGTGTTTATAATACTGTACACATGAAGCCACAGACACAGAAGCTGATACAAAAATGTTCGCTTAGCAAGGAAAGTTTCTTTCAAAAACCACTTTCTGCAAACTTTTTCCCACGAGATATAACTAGTACTGCCACTAAATCACAAACAATGTGGTCAAAACATTGATCATATTAGAACACTTGTAATAAGTGTTAAAACTCTAGACTAGTGTGTGATACAAAGACCAAGCCCAAACCGTGACTGAAAGCAAATAGGATTTCATGGCTGATGTTTCAGGCAGTTAATATAGACAGCTTTTGTTTTCCACTGAGGTTAACTGGAAATAATCCAATCTTCTCAGAACTTCAGACAGGCCCCCCAACATCTGTCTCCATATTTCTCTCCATCCTATGAGTAGTAGACTTTCCAATTCCATTTGCTTCAGTACGACCTCTTCCAGTTCTGATTGCGTTCTCCTTCAAGTTCTTCCCCACCTAATTCATAAAGTGCTTTCGGAAGCAGTTCGGAAGATACAACTTTCCTCCTCAACTTAAGGAAGAAGCTGGGTGATAGACTCCAGTATGACTCAGGCACATGAAACCTCTGTGATGCCTTTTCTCCATGATGGCAATCTTGGAAGGGTGATAAATATGGAGGAGAAGAAATCAGAAGCTGTAATGCAGTGAGTGCTGGTTAAATCCCGACTTTCAGAAACCTAACCATCTAATACTCTTACTCTTTTGAATTCTGTAATACTGAGCCATTTCTGCACAGCACAGCAATGTCAGCTATTGTTCTCTTAGTGCTAAGTGTGCTTTTCCTGTCTATAATACATACAGAACCTTATACACACTAGAGAAAGAATAGCTGGAGTCAGCCATCAGAAAGTTACAGAAATATGTACTTGTGCTTGTCACTTCCTATTGTTCATGGTGATCTGTAACGTGTTCTTTAGATGTGCTGCAATAGTGGCTATATTTTTTTTTAACCTTGTGGTCATTCTACCCAAAGTAATCCACAGTGCTCTGTTAAACAAGCTCAGCTAAAAGCAAAACCATGTGTAGGAATTAGCTGTCATTGTGTGTTTTCTGTATCTGAAATGAGAAGATACAACCTGTAAAATCAAAGTTGAGTTTATGTGAAAGAGAATACACTTTGTTGTCTCTGTCTAGTCTTCAGTCACAAATGTGCAGCACAGTATAGACTCCAACAGCTAAACTTCTGCTGCTGCCCTTGATAGTGTCATTCAAACTGCTTTTGAGGTTCTCAACAAAGGAAACTGAGCTGTTTGACAATTAGATTTAAAAGACATGGAGGAAATAACAGTCCATAAAAGTGAATGACATTCTCAGACAGACTCAACTAGCATTTTCCTTCTCAATGGAGACACAAAAGGATGACTGTGGTGAGGAGACTATAGCTGCAATTAACTTGTCATTTGTATTAATAATTCTATAGTTTCAAGACTCCATGTTTTTACAGCTAAGGTCATAGACTAAAGTGCAGGTTCAATTCTTGCTTCTCTCAGACTTCTCATGAGACACTGCACAATGAATTTATCTTTCAGTGCATTTATTGCTTTTAATGTGAAAAGGAATAGTAAATTTTATTTTCCCCGCAGTCACTTATATGAATTTGTAGTTCTGTTTTAGTTGGAGTTTTTCTTATTATAAATGAGATCTAATAAGTATTTTAAAATACACTCTTTTAAAAAATTGTGAAATTGGAAAAGAAACATTTTAGTAAGGGATTTAGTTTGCAAATTTCCCAATTTTACTAGAAAATATTTCTCCCAGTTCATTAAAATTCTTTATAAGATATCCCATTTTAAGTTTAATTAAAATAAAATGGACATTTTTTTCCCTCAGAAAAATAGATTTTTCTTCCTTATTCTTCATTTCATATTTGGCTTTAGATATTTAGAAAGCTTACTTTAACCAATAGTAATAATTTAATTTGGATTGGAGAGGATCCAAAGGAAGGCCACGAAGATCATCAAAGGACTGGGGAACTTACTCTGTGAGAAAAGACTGAAGGACATGGGTCTTTTCTCCCTGAAGAAGACTCAAGGGGGCACCTCATCACAGTAGGCTGGTGTGTGAATCTCCACATACAGTAACTAGGGTGACCACCAGTCCACGGTGAAATGCAGAGTAGATTTGTTTAATCACCTCACTAATGATGCTGGGCAGCATAGACACACAGGGACACAGGCTCCATTAGTCTCAGCTCATCCCACTGGACAGCAGGGTGCGGAGCCCTGCCTGCCCCAATATATCAAAGGGCTTTGTCCCCAGGATATTTATCTCAAGGCTGTGCTTTTCTGATCTCTGTCTCCCAGCAGGAGGCTCAAGCAGGTCTGTGAGTGGGTGTTATCTCTACACAGGAATTCTGCTTCTCAAAACAGGCAGAGGATGAACAACACTCACATAATAAATGGAGTTTTCCCACACTGACATTCTTAGCATTCCTAGCTGTAAGGTCACTTTGAGGGAAACTATTCTCTCCTTGTCAAATCTTCTGGTTTGAGCCCTTTCCTCCCAACAGTCAGTAGTTAAAAGGATGGCAGTTTTACAAGGACCATATGGAGAAGACAAGGGGCGAGGATTACAAGTCACACTGGGAGGGGTTTCATCTCAACACAAGAAAGTAATTTTTTACTATAAAATCAGACGCTCCCTGGAACAACCTGCCCAGGAAAGTAGCAGAGTCCCCATGACTGGAAATTTTCAAGATGTAATTGGAGAGAATGTTGGGAAATCTCACCTAAGCTCCTTTTCCCACAAAAAGGTGGACCAGATGATCTTTCCAGGTTCCTTTCCAGCTTATTAGCAATCCTCTGAAGATATATGTCCTAGTTTCAGTTGAAGATGGGAAAAGTATGTCTGAAGTTCTTACATAGTTAACAAGAAAATCTCGCTTTCACATTTACTGTAGTTTCAGTGTTTCACTTGTAAATTCCATTTTAACTGAGTTAACCAGTTAACAACATGGTTTTCAGGAATAGAGAACAACTCTTGGTTTTAATTAAAAAATTAATTTATTAAAAGAAAAATAGAAAAATAATTTTAGAAAAATATAAGGTCCAAATTCTTTAACGAAATTAGAAACAAAGAGAAAATCCGGGATTGCGGGATCAGAGACTCTTGTAGCCAAGTAGGCTATTTGCCCAAGGCAGAAATCTGTAGCGCTGGGCTTGCCTCAGCTACTCCAAAGCAAAAAGTCTTTAAACAGTGTCTCGAAATAGAGATAAAAGCCTTAGACCGCAGCACCGAGCTTCCCCAAGGCTGATCGAAGGTAAAAAGCGGCTCCTGTCTGTTGGTTTTATACCCTCTTGGCCCCTCCCATAACCACCCACTGTCCAGCCCCCATGGAACAGGGTGATTGGTGGTGTTCTCAGGTGAAGTCATGTCCATCCGCCAATGGCTTGCTTGCTGCTAGGGGACAGCCTTTTGGTGATGTCATCTTGCTGAGTGGCGGGAAAAGTCCTAATTAAAATTCCATGTTGCCATGGAACCCAGTGGCAGGGTAACGGTTATGGGCTAAAAATAGTCCTTGGCTGCTTCTGAGGGTCTAATATCCTGCAGAACATTTAACTTAGACAAGAATTATCCGAAGTTTAACACAGCTATAAAACATAAAATAAACTTATAACCATTACTACAACATCATGGTAACTTTCCAATTAAAAGGGGAGAGGAAGGGAAGGTCTAAAGAAAATGTTTTACCAACACATTACGTCCTACTAGTGTAGAACTCAAATTTAGGCTAGAAATGGCATTTAGTGCCAACTGAACTTATTTTAAGGGAAGGATAAAAACGTGCCCCTACTCGAAAGGAAAATACAGATCGGCAACTGAATATTATAAGACTTTTTGATATTAAATTAATATGGTGAACTCAAAATTTAACAATTTTGATAACTAGAAAGGGTATTTGGACTTATGAAATTACTAGTAATGGTTTCAACAGGGAACAATGTAGAAACTTCTTGATTAGTAAGGACTTATCAATTAACTGTAATAACAACGTAATAACTTCTAACCCGGTCACAGGATAATTTGAATATGCAAAAGCCAATTGCCTGATTTCATAAATGACAATGGTACATGTCATAAGTTTTGTAAAAAATAAAACATTTAATGTCACATTTTTCAGACTGTATATTCACAAGATTCCATTCAAATTGCAAGTTTATTTGAACAAGGAGGGAGTGAACAAATTTTTCCATTTCAAGAGAGATGAGGAAGCATTCATTGGAATTGGGCACTGGCTGAAAAGCAAAGAAAACAGACATGGGACGGTGACACAGAAGAGTGGCAAACTCCATATTTTAAGACTGCTTATATAGCATGTATCAGGTTCTATTATTTAAAATTAACGTTAATGCTGAAAACTGTTAGACTTTCTCTATGTATTAAAAAGGTTCTATATTAAGAAAAGCAATAGTAATTAAGTATTTGGCACAGATTGTGTATTTATTTATGTGATTGAAGTGGAGAAAATTTTGTCCTCTGTCAGCCATTACATACTCAATGTAATCTCTGACATCCCACTTATTTAAGATAATTTATGTGTACTGAAGCACTAAATCCAGACATCTGGATTTTTACTCTGAATCTCAGAGGACAGACAAGATAGAGTCAGGGAAAATTAGTTTTATCTCATTTAGTTGTTTAAAATAAAATTAAAAAATAATAGTGCACCATCTTTCTTTACCTGGTTAGTCTAAAAGAAAGAGTCATAACTCTATTTTGCTTCACTCATACTTTTTTGTCCAAGGACGTATACATGAAGAGTAATTCAAACCAACATATGAGAGGTTGTGATGTCTTAAGACTTTTTTTAGAGTAGTGCTTTGTAAATATTTTGGAAAGCCTATTTTCCATGAAAAATGAAGATACAGTTTAAGAACGATATGTTAAGATTCAATGAAACATCTTCACTAAGTTGTTACACTGGGATAAAAACTTCACTTTGTCATTTCGTGAAGTAAATGTTTCACTTAGAAAATTAAATGCCTGCTAGACTTAAGAAATTTGACTGAATGAACCTTTTCACACCACATTGACCTTTAGTTCGGCCCAAAGCACAGTATGGTTTCGTAAAGCAAACATATACGCACATATATATGGATATCCATATATATGTGTATATACACACTGGTATCTGGTGCATACGTCATGGAACCATCAGGCTGGAAAAGCCCTTTACAATCATTGAGTCTAACCATTCCCCCAGCGCTGCCAAGCCCATCTCTAAACCATGTCCCTACAAGCCACAGACACATGGCCTTTAAACTCCTCCGGGGATGCTGACTCAACCACTTCCATGGGCAACCTGTTCCAGTGCTTGATAACCCTTTAGTGAAGAAATTTTTCCTAATACCCCATTTCTTCTTGTCCTATTGCTTGTTACATGGAGAAGAGCCTGACTCCCACCTGGCTCCACTCTCCTTTCAGGCAGTTGTAGAGAATGAGCAGGTCCTTCCTGAGCCTCCTTTTCTCCAGGTTAAACAACTGAAGCTCCCTTGGCTACTCCTCATCAGACTTGTGCTCCAGACCCTTCCCTAGTTCCATTGCTCATTTTTGGACACACTATTTACCTGTTAATGTTAGAATTTTATATCAGGTAAGGGAATAGGCGTAACTAATTTGAGTGTTGGACATTTCATTTCAAGTATGTCTCGTGGGAAGTTTTCAGTTTCTTAAGCAGTCTAAAAGATAACCTTGCACACCTCAACCTTGTCACTTCTGCTTGAACGTAACCATTGACATTGAGGGCATCTCTGAAAGCAAGAAAGGAATGATTTAGATTTATCATCAGCTATACTGTCTAACAGAATTTGACAGCATGAAACTATGAAATTGATAGAATGATTAAAATTCAAATCCAGCCATACTTACACTTGCTATTAAAGTCAATGCATTTTCTGAGCCAAAAGTCATTGGAAAGAGTTAAGGCAGAAGCACTGAATCTTTTGGGGTCCATCAAGTTCAATTCATTTGCTCTAATTTTATGGATCAGTACTTGGTCTCTTCATTCTAGTGTCTATGAAATGTCAGTCCTTCTAGTGACAACTCCTGAATAAAAAGACCTGCATATGTAGCTATTATTTCTGCACTTTTCCAGCATTCAAATATTTAACCACATAATGTGTGTCTCCTAGAGTTAGGTTGATGCAGTGGCAAAGTACAGCATGCTTTGTTTCCCTTGACATTGCAAGTGGCATAAAATCCAGTCGACTACACTTCCATGGTACACTTCTATAAGTCTGGAGAGTTCTGTTTGTCCAAAACAGACAGAACTTGCCACTTGCCATACATGCTTTTAGAAGGTATATATTTATACATTATGTAAAGAGCTAAATTATGTAAAATACATAGTAATTTTATTTTTTAAAGCAGCTGGAATTACTGTGCTAATAATGTAACTGTTACAAACCACAAAAACATTGACATGAAAAGCTAATGACTGAATTATACTTTATATTTGTTCATCATAACCATCTGTCATTGCACCTTAAACAACAATGATCCATAGGTGAAAGGGACTAGGTAGTGAAACCTCATCTATTTATCCTTGCTTATATTAATGTAACTTAATGTCACTTTCCTAGTGCATTTCTTTGTACAAAGATATTTTCAGTAGTACTGGTGAACGTCATATACTTCTAGCAATTTGAAAAATAATTTGATGTTTGTATGAAAGGAAAATAGGAAACAATTGATTTAAAGGTTTTCAAGACTATGAGGATTTTAGAGGGATTGAGAGTTTGTGGAGCTTTTAAAAGAAAAAAATGGAGCATTGTGGGCAAAATTAAAATCTTGCTGTTTTCTTTGTTCCTTTTCTTTTTTTTTTTTTTTTGTGACAGTCTCTAGAATCCAGCTCTTAAGTGGAAATGCAAAGAGGAGATCTACTTGACCCTTTCTCTGCCTCCAGTCGACTCATCATTTGATGTTTGATATATATGTCATCTGTCATCTGTCAAAGCATTCCTTTATGAACTATTCCTGAAGCACAATCATTAGCAGCCAAGTATGGGACCTTAACTGAAAGGTTTTAGATGCTAAATACTTTAATTTTGCACTGATGTTTTCCAATTTCCATGATGTTTTCCAAAAGTCACTTTACTGTTCCCTCCATCCCATGCAGTTCAAGATGGGGAAGAGGCATCCTAAGAAGACAAATTAGTTTGCTTCATTCTGCATTGAAGAGGAAAATTTTTCCAGTCCTATAGATGACCAAGATTACTCATCATAGCACTCAGGAATCAAGCCTGAGGAGTTCCAGGGGAGCTTGAGTCATCATTGCTCTCAGGGGTGGAGGGGGAGGAACCCTTAATATTTTTTAAATACCTTTTTATTGCAGTTGCCTTTAATAATGTATCATAACCTTTACCTTTGTGTGTTAATTTGATCCAAAATTTTAGAGGATATACTCTATAAAGTGCACATTCATGCTCTGTCAATATTTTTAGCCATCATGTGTATAATAGGAAGTAAAGAAAACAAGAAAAGTAGTACAGAAGCTCATCCAGCCATTATGCTCACTTTGCCATTAAAGTTCACTGACTAATGGATTTCTGATGCAGATGGAAGTTTTTGCACCATTGAGATATTGCTTTGACAGATCAGGCACAATAGCTGTGAATGTTAGTCTTTCAAGCCTGAAGAGTTTCCTTTCATGGCTTCAAGAGAAGCTGTTCCAGAGCAGCAGGATACTCACAGCAGACAGCATTTTAATGCAGGGGGGGAAAAAAAAAGAAAAGAAAAAGTTGCTTTGTTCTTTCAATAACGAATGACTTAACAAGCTTGTTTGAATGCTGCAAGAATAAATCAAGTTAATTACACAAAAGTAAAGAGAAGTTCTTAAAGAACAAATGAAGTTCCACCAGGTCCCCGTAATGAAAAGCCATCTTGGAAGTTAAATACTCTGGCAACTTGAATTAAAGTTCAAAAAATATTTTAAAAGACTAGGAAATATTAATAAATAATGTCACAATCTTTCTGAGATTATAAACTATCATGTACCTTAACTTGTTAGAAAAGAATAGAAAGGTATCTGAACACATCATTATTAAGAAAAATAAATAGAGCAATTAAAGGAATATGAATGACCACTAAGACATATATTTATAAACAAGAAAAATTTAATTTTATTTTCTGCAATCCTACTGTCTTCAGTGGACACTGAATTATGTTATGAAGACCTTCCTTTGATTACCAGCATCTGCTCTTACCATTTTTCATACTCTTTTTTTAAACATAATAAAAAGGTATTTATTATAAAATAAAGACATTGAAACCCAAAGAGAAATCACCTTCTAGTTTTACTTTAATCTTATATTTGAAAAATGGTTTTAATTGGGGCTTTTTTAAAAATACATTGGTATACATTGAATAAATAATACACTTCATCCCAAAAGAAAGGCAATTAAGTGCACTAATGGTAGAAATCTACATAAAACTGGGTATCACTAATAATAGTCTAAATGATGGCAAAATAATTAATATTGCTGGTTTTTACAGTTTTTCTCCATCAGTCTTTGACCCCAAATCTCCTATTTGTCTTCTCACTTCATTTCACATACCACTCACAATACTTGAATGTTATTTAAATAATGGGTACTGCAATTATTTATTTTGTTTAAGAGCATAGTTTCTATATACTTGTACTGCATCCTTTGTTCACTGAGAAGGCCAAGCTAGACTTTTAATTTAAAATACTCATGCAAAGCAAAACATTGCTGCTGGTATTTACTCTTGTCCCAACACTTAATAAAACGCAGATTTTTATTCCCAAAATTCACGTTTATAAGGCTACTCAGACTAGACTCTGCATCTATTGTAATTGTGTCTCAGTGCTATACTCATGTCTTGGCCTAATATCTTGCCTTCTGAAGCCCTACATTCTTACGTGCTTTAGCTGAGTTACTGTTTCCTTTTGTGAATTATCATGGGACTTTTCTCTTACCATGAATCTCCCCTATCTATAGCTGACCAAAATCTCTGTCTCTTTTTGTATCTAAGATGTATTTTACAGAGACCATAGAATTGGATATTAAAACTCTATGCTACATTTTAAAACTGCAATCAAATATGCTATTGTTACATTCACTCCAAAATATTACTTACTAAAAATTAATATACTTTTTTTTTTTTTTTGTGCAATAAGCTAAACTAGACTATTTCCATCCCAGACTCCCAACTACAATTGCTCTATGTGTTTGGTATGACCTTTCCTTTTGCTAGAAATGAACCTTTAAAAACAAGTGTTACTACTTTTAGGTAAATTTAATTGCATTCATATCTAAAGGACTGAGATCCTTTAAGTAGATAGGGAAAAAGCTTTGCCCTTATTCAGTATCTTTTACTTTTTTTTAGTAACAATATATTTACTGTTTGCTTTTTCAGCCCTGTTTTGACATCTAGACCACTTTAATGTGCCTGTCCTAAGTGCATTAACATTTTACTACATTTGCATTGTTCTGCTTTTTGCTTAAACTTAAGGGTTCCTCCCCCCAAAACTATCTTTCATTTTTCTAAACAGCTTTAATGTAAGTAATTATTCTTTACAATTATGCCAAAATTAATTTGCTAACAGAGCATTGGATGGGGAATTAATGGAACAGAAATGAAGAATTCAGGATTTTATTTGAACTACATTTTAAACTTTTATTTTAGTTTGCTTTGTAATTATGTTTTGGTTTAGCATTAATCTCGAAAAAAGTACTTCATCACCTTCTTTAAGTACTGTTGTTTAAAATTTAGCTTTATATAACCCTTGTTCTGTAGGCAAAATATTCAAGTCTGCCTGAAAATCACTCTGCTTGCTTTGTCTGACTCAAAGCAAATTTCAGCTCACCTCAGAAGTCCTATTAGCAAGCTCACTCATTAATGGGACTAAGCACAGGTATTAGATTGGTTATGCTTCTAACTTCAAGTTCATTTTTGGAGAGGTAAAACTTCCTCTGGGCAGAAGTTTTACTGCGGTGGCTCCAGGAAGGAGAGTAGGCTGGAATCTCAGCAATAACCAAATCTGAAGAATGACTGAAAGAAACAAACTTTAACAGCATGAGCACCAACCAGAACAATGCATGCCTTCATGATGTGGCTCCACGTTGGCCTATTTCTGGCCTGTTAATTCAGAGCCAGACATTCAGCTGTACGGCTTCTGCTTTTTTCTCCTGTGATCTGTACCCTCATGTGCAGAACACCTTCAGCTGTGTCATTCAAAGTAATGACCTCCTGATTTAGGTGGTCTTAATCCTAACAATAATATGAACAGTTTAATTTTTTGAGGCCCACACTAACCATATCCCCTTCAACAGAAAAATGCAGCTTTAATGCATTTACTTAATTAATGCACCTTCATGACATCGACACAGAAAGCAAGTGCAATCAACTCTATTGCACTTTATCAGGTCAATGATCCTTGATCTAAAAGAGATTTATGTAGAGAGTCTAATGAAGTAGTAGCAGCTGTGTGGAGTTTTTTTACAGTACCTTTTCATCTCCTGTTTTTAGCAACAAAATATTAAGACCTTGAATTGAATAGAATATAGTCACTGACAAAGCAAAATGTGCCCAAAGGGCTCATCAGAATAAAGGCAGAAAATAATGTGTGTTTACCAACTACACATTGATGTAGAATATTGCTTTGACTGAGACTTACTTTGAGGGCAACAAATATAGCAAGAATATGCTGCAGTCAAACTTTTGGAATATGTTAGTTTATGTGGTTACTTATTTTACAGAAATGCCAAAAAATGCACCTCAGTAGAATTGCACAGGCTTGCTACATTTCAATAACTGTTACCCAAGACAGAAATCTGCACCAAAAAATCCTAGATCCAAACCAATGAAAGCAGGATAAGTGAAAGGAGATTCCAAATTCCTTAATACTCAATTGAATTTAAAATACTAATATAGAAGATACATAATGAACATTGAAGTATAAACCCAACATAGACTTTACAACATAATTTAAAAGTCATGTCAATTGCCACAGCACGAAAGGGAGGAAAAGGTCAGTTTATTCATCTTTACCTTTCTTTATGCAACAATACTGTCGTTGAATAAAAGAACTAAAAAAAAAGCTTCTATCCATCTGTAGTATGCACTAGATTAAAAGGTCTCTTTGCCTCATATCCTGCATTACAATAACAACTTTATTATAAATTCACCAATATTTTTATCTTTTGTTGTTACCGGATCAATTCCAGAGCTCTTCTCTAAAATTGAATTCTTGTGTTGAAACACAAGCATGGCAGTACGAATAGGGCCACATTGACATGTGATGTTTTGTATCTAGCCTAAGGAGAAGTCTTAAGTCTTTGAGATTTTGCCACCACTGTTCACGTCTTTATGGGTATTTTGGTATAGGTTCCTTTTTTTCTACTTTTTTTTTCTTTAGTTGAATGAAGGTAAGAAAATAGAGATTCTGATGTAATAATATAAGTCCCAGCTGATTTGAGAAGATTCAAAATATAATGGAAGAGACAGTAAAATTGAAAGATCTAGCAACACTCATGGGATAGATCCTCCCGCAATGAGTGAAATGTGGTCACTGAGTGGTCTTTGGGATAATTTTACAGCTTCAACTCCAATTCAGTTCCATTTTTCTCATCAGCCCTGAGCCTGCCTAGCTTCCTGTCAAAACCAGCACTCCAAACGGTTGCAAATTTAGGTTTTTCAACTTACTGCTTAATATAGATGTGATTCTAAGTAGCTATTTTTCTCCAAAATAAGGTGTCACAAATGGAAGACTTGTAAATATAAGTCTTCTCTGTAATGGTGACAAGCTTTGTTTTCTTGCTAGCAGGACATTTAAATTGTACTGCTCGGCTGCAGAATCTCACGCTGTGCTGCTGCATTCAGAAACCATTATCACTGTAGGAAATAATAGCAAGTGGATATATTAATTAGGAGCTTTGAAAAGTAATGATGAAGATAAGATTTTTCTACATCTCTGTGATTCACAGCTATGTGAAACAGAATAGCTAAGGAATGACATAGTAATTCAAATCATTGCATTTTATTATAAATAAATTCATCTGGTAATAATGTGGGCTGGGAAGAAATACCTAGAAAGATAAACAAGGTTATTTGACAATGAAGTTCATATGAGAGGCTTACCATAGGCCTTGGACAAATCACTGGACTTCATTTCTGCATCTCCAAAGCAATATTGGGATCAGCAGTTAACAGTTTCTCAGAGGATAATGATTAAAGAAGGCAAAGTTGTAGTGATGTCTAACCACTAGCGTTTTTACCACTAAAGTTTGAAGAATGATTTAAAAAGGTAAGTGGTTTAGATTGTGCATTAGCAAAAATTTCTTCACTCAAGGGGTTGTCAAACATTTAAACAGTCTTCCCAGGGAAGAGGTAGACTTACAATCCCTGGAGATATTTAAAAATAGTGACATGCATAGATGGGTCACTTAGGGACATGGTTTAGTGGTGGACTTGGAAGTGTTAGGTTTACAGTTGGACTTGATGATTTTAAAGGTCTTTTTCAACCTAAATTATTTTAAGGTGTCATTTAAAAGAAAATCTAATGATCTAATGCTATTAAACATTAACAGTTGAAACCTTTGCTGTTTCTATCAATTTAAAAAATCTATTGCTAAAGAAATGAAAAGGAGGGGTATGTAGATTTTCAGCATTGCTAGACTAAGGTGGAGAAAATTCAGAAAGCCTCAGGTTTTTTTCATTCCTCAAAGCTTCGTGCAGCTTCCTGAAATACCTACCTCACCCTTATTATTGGATGACTTTTACAATTAAGCCAAAAACCAACATAGTCAAGATAAATACTCACCTCCACCTTTGGTAATAAGTATTGGTGCAATGGGAATTGAAAGCGAAAATCTTTCCTTTTATGTACAGTCCAAATAAAGTCAGTATAATTGTGCTTATATTTCATTTGAATCTGGCCATCATGTTCATGTCTAACACAGAAAAGAGATTCAGTTGTATGGAAAAAACCAAGTTAAGCATAAAATATCAAATATAGCTTGGAATAAACTTTAGACCCTCTACAAAATATTTGGAGTTCTGCAAGGAATATACAAGAAAAGCTCTCTTCAAGGGACTAGTTATTGAAACATTGCTTCAAATTAAAAGAGAGTAGGTTTAGATTAGATATTAGAAAGAAATTCTTTACTGCGAGCGGGGTGGGGCCCTGGCACAGGTTACCAGGAGAAGTTGTGGAAGTGTTCAAGGCAAGGTTGGATGGGACTCTGAGCAACCTGGTCTAGTGGAAGATGTCCCTGCTCATGGCAAGGGGTTGGAACTGGATGATCTTTAAGGTCCCTTTAAATCTAAACCATTCTGTGGTTCTGTTTGTTGGACACAAATTCAATTTGAAATACTGCCATAGTTTCACTGTCCTTTCTAAATACATATACATGTAAATACACTTGTGTGGTTTTTGTCTGTGTGTGTGCAGGAGTCTTCCTTAGTTATGTCATCTCTGTATATGTAGCAAAATCCAGGCATAACTTTTCTCCCTGGTACACCCTATGTTTAGTACAGAAAAATCAGGTGTGATTACAATGAGAGACAGACAATGCCTGGCATATTGCCACTCTGGATAATCAACAGATTAGTATGACTGGAGCTCTGCTGTTCCACAGCAGCTTTTGTAAAAGTCTGGTGATGAACAAGGAAGGAAATGATGTAATTGCAGATGACTGTGATTGACTGTGATTGAAATGAGCATTGCAGAAGGTAAGAAAGTCTAAAGATGAGCACAAACACAAGGCTGGAGCACAAGAGTGGTGTGGGATGCTCAACAGAAGTGGCCTTTGTGAATGCCAGTTTTTAATAGCACACATGTAACTCCTAGTGCCTATCCCAGAGTTTAGGAACACCTAATTTATCTGTTTTCTTTAAGGAATGCCATAAAATAAAAGAATTGTCATGCTTTTCCCAGTAAGGAAAATTGTTCTTCCTAGGAATACTAGGCTTTAGGACATAATATTAATTCTTATTTGGTGATTATGCTGAGACAATATTTAAGCCCCACAAAGTATGGTACATAATCCTGTGTGTCCTGTAATAAATAGCATAACAAGTTTAAATGTCAATTGTCTCTTTCAGACATCACTTATTCTCCTGACTGATAAATTATACAACAAACTTTGCTGAGAAACACAACATTTAATTATTTTTAGAATGCTAAGGAAAGTTATGAAACTTAAATTACCTTTCCTTTAGAAGAGTTTCACATGAAACCAATGTCCATAATTTGCACTTCAACACTGTTTTTTGTATTGAGTCTCAGCTTATAAAACTCTTCTTCAGGTGCTTAACTTCATTCGCCAAGAAAACAGTTGATTTCACTTCTCCAGGTGGACTATGTTGCCACTCCTTGCAGTTGCCAGGCATTCAGCTCAGCTTATACAAATACCCATGTGAACAAAAAAGCAGTGTATTTGCAACACTATATAACACAAGGGACAGAAGAGGGTGATGTCATCTCGAGATTGCTTGCTTCCTAATTTACATAAACATTGTAATATATAAGTGTTAGCTCAAGAAAATTGAAAAGTCTCTGAAAATATTTTGAATCCTTCTGTGAATGCAAAAAAAAAGGTGTAAAAATCCACAGCATTGGTGCTAGCTAAGGTATTTTAGAGAATGCATTGGAAAGGAAGAATATTACATAAAAGATCCAAGAGAATATCTATCATTTCCTGGCCTTTACGATGAGGCCAGTAATTCTCTGCTGTTGCCTCCACTGCACATTTGCCAGTAATTCCACAGTGAATAATTCCTATTTATCATAGAGTTCTTATGAAGACACTTCCAGGTTGGAGCTTGACATGATATCATCATGAAAACCTGTGATGTTTAAAATGTGCAGGAGAGACAGTTGGGAATGCATTACAGGAACTTTAAATTAAGGGTCTCTACAGAAAGGTTTATCTTGCTGCTCTGATGTCTTCCCCTTTTTATTAAACCATCAGTGTAGTAGAGGCAGGACTGAGGTGTCTTCTGTTCTAGCAGATAATCTGTAGGCGTATCATCTGGCCAGATATTAAAACTATCTTCTCTTGGTTTTTTTGTTATTCCAGGCAAATTGTTTTACTTCTGCTTTATTATTTCTGGAACTCCCTATCAATTGATCATTACATCATGCTCCTACAAGAAATGGAGGTCAAATCCGCACAATCATTTGTGTAAATTGGGATAAACTTCTAGCCATGCATGCCAGCCTGAACCTTCCCCAGCTCTGATGGAGATTAAAAGACAGTGAGAATTACAGAGGCAAGAACAAAAGCAGAACTTTGGGTGCCAGTTTCAGCATCAATAAAGTATGATTAGTCTATGGGTTTAGAGTTCAGCACAGATTGAATTGTGTGTGGATTTAGTTCTAATAGTATTGAACTTCGTGATATTATTAAAATCTGGTGAGAGAAATGGAAAGTTAACTTTTTCTCATATGTGATATGCTGTCTGTCTTACATGAAATTAGGCATCACAGAGAAGAGAAAAAGTTTTTTTGTGTATTCAAATGTTCATGCTGAAGTCCATATTTTCACCATCAGTCAGGAAATTGCAACTTCAGGAGGACATAAATATAAAATAGTGTTTCAAACATCCAGCTTCTACTGCAGCTCTTTTATTGAGTCACTGATAAATCTGTTTAATAGTAACCTCCTGACTTCATTTTAACAATGAAAAGAATTATTTTTGAGGACTGTCACTGTCAAGTCGTATGTATAATTGAATCTCTGTATGGTTTTTACAAAAAATTTATTGTCACTCTGTTTCCCAAATTTCTTTGTTTTGTTGGGGTTTCCTATTTGTTTATTTCATTTTGTTTAATGAAATAAAAGCAGTTCTATAGTAACTTAGCTTCTTAGAGTAATTTAAATTTTATTCTAATTATTTTTGTGCTACATTAATTTTGTAATTAAGAGTGAGAATGGAGATCATGGCTAACAATAGGCACAAGCCAGGCTTCTAATTCCTTGATTAGCTCCTGGCAGGAGAATTGAAAACAGACAATTTGATTTGTTTTCCCCATGGGAATGATAGAGGCATGAAGAGAAGTTGGTGGAAAAAAATGAAAATCCAAATCCTAAATGTCCACCTGTGGCCCAGAATATTGAAGCAGTTAAATCAAGTTTCTAATATAATAGATCTTGATGTAAATTCTCAAGCATTATTTACCAATAGTGACAAAAGTTTGCAAGAAAAAAGCAAGGATTCTTCATGCATTAAATTATTTGATGGGAAATACTGGTGTTTAGACTTGGGAAAAAAAAAAAAAGCATATTCTGAATATTCTGAGTAATATTTTCTAGGTAAGGACAATATGCTTGCACCAGTTTCCACAGAAATCAGTGCTCATCTCCTTTGAATTTATGTGACTCAACTTCAAATGCAGTTCAAGATGTAATTTTGTCATGTCACTCCAGAGCTGAGTAGATTTTTCACAGTGAAAAGACTTATTTAGCCTTAGATGATATGAGAGGAGTGACATCAAAATAAAAATAAAAAAAAAAAATTATATTATTTCTTTTAGCCCATATAATTTGCTGTTTGGAAAATAAATAGATCTCTGTGATTCATGGGATCGATACCAAATTGCAAGACAGAGAGTTGCTTTCTCAGATTTTGAAGAAATGACCTTTACAGTTTTTCCACAAAAGCCCTCAATATAATTTCTTCTTGATTTTATTGAATCAGGTTTCTGTCTGTGCTCAAATGAGATTTCTTGAACCTTTTAACTCAAGGAGTCAGAACTGAGCATTTCATCCATTAATAAAAGATAGTTTGTCTTCATTAGTATGGAGAAAACTCACGTAGTCATAAATTCACAAACGAAGTGCTGTATGTATTCTACCATGTTAGAGTCCAGGATAACATGAAATTCAATATTCATTCAGAAAGCACAGCAGTGTTAATGAAATACTGAGTTTATAGTTTTAAATGCTTTCATTTCTGTTGGCCAGAGAGCTAAATTACTTGTTTTTCTCTGCATACATTTGAAAACTTCATTATTCTTTGTGAAGAGAAAGGGGGAAAGGTATACTAACTGTTTGCAGGTACATATTTTACAACCATGCTGTGCAATTTGTAAATTGTTCACACTGGGGGTTTTCTATAGGTCTGCACTTATATTAGAATGATGATAATTCAGACCTGACAGGTGCTTTGGCATTGCTGTAGTACATGTGGTTTAATTACAATAACAGTAGTGTATAGAGACTAAAAATCTGCTCTCACTGCTCACAAAGACTGTATACCTTGGACAAGGATTTTGGAAAGCAACCCTTGGGTAAAGTCAGCATTATGGCTGAGAGACAAAGGATACTATCAGGTACATGCTTCCAGATGTTAATCGCCATCTACAGGGAGAGCAGACTCAGAAACTACCTGAGTAATTTCTTCAGTGCCCCATTTCTCCATCTTGTGAGGAAAGGCAACATGCAGCTCTTACCCTGCCTAATTCATAACACTCAAGGGAGATGCTAGTTTTCCTCACTCTGTGATTATCTGCATGTCAGTCACAGAAACACAAAATGGTTGAAGTTTAAAGAGAGCTCTGGAGATCACCTGGTCCAATCCTCTTGCTTAAAAAGCTTCACCTAGAGCAGGTTGTCCAGGACTAGGTCCAAATACTTTCTGAATATCTCCAATACTCCTCAATCTCCCTCAAAAATCATCTCCAATGCTCAGTCAACTTCAAAGTAAAAAAAAACCCCACTATTCCTACAGTTCCTCTGTTTCAGTTTCTGTTTATCGCCTCTTGTCCTGTCACTAGATACTGACGTAAAGAGCTTTGGTACATCTAGGCCCACTTTTCATGTATTTCAAGTAATTTATAAGATCCCCCCTGAGATTGTACAGTTCTCAGCCTTTCTTCATAGAAGAAATGCTCCAGTTCCTTCATCATTTTACTGGCC
Organism: Falcunculus frontatus; assembly: GCA_013398115.1. Classification (NCBI taxonomy): domain Eukaryota; kingdom Metazoa; phylum Chordata; class Aves; order Passeriformes; genus Falcunculus; species Falcunculus frontatus. The sequence goes on from VZRV01009797.1 coordinate 285,746, forward strand.
CTTCACTGAACTCTGTCCAGAAGCTCCATGGCTTTCTTGTGTTGGGGAGTCCAGAACTCACAAGTATGGCAACATACTTGGAATACACACAGTACTCCAAGTATGAACTCAGCAGTCCTGAGTACAGGAGAAGAATCCCCTCCCTCCACCTGCCAGCGACACTGCTCCCAGTGCAGCCCAGGACACCATCTGCTTTCTTTGCCTTAAGGGAAGGTTCATGGCTCATGTTCATCCTGGTGTCAATCAAGGTTTTTTTAGGAGAAAGACACTGTGCAGAAAATTTATCAATTATTTTTTATGGTTACTGTTTGCTTTCTACATAGTCTACCTCTCTTAATTTGTACCTAGGTGTTCTAGTCATTTGATTATGCAAGAAACTACTCATAGATATATCTAGTCCTCAAGGTTAGAAAGAAAGATATTTTAAAAATTATGTCCAGTTCTTCCAATGAATATGAAAAGCAGAAAAAATGCAGGGTTTTGTTTTGTTAATTGTGCTGAAGTAATGTTATTTTTAAAATTATTATTAATTTTATTCAAGGGTCTTGATTTGTATTACTGGAATGCTTTGTGTTTACAACAGTTTCTATATCTGTTGGGTCTTTATGTTTTGTTGACTGAATATTAGGCCTAAAAATAGCCAGCATCAGACATTTTTAGTAGAAAAGATAGAAGATTGATTTCACTGGCATTTACCTGACACTCAAATGTCGTGTATCCATGTCTAAAAGTCCTAAAACTGCCATCATATTGTATTATAAAAAGAAGAGAATGTAATCAATGAGAAATGAATTTTAAAGGCTTTTTTAATAGCTTAGATGAAAATCAAATTTGTGTATTTATACTGTAATGATATTGTTCTCACCTTCTAGCCACTGTTAGCTTAAAGCCCACTTTTTAAAATGTTATATAACTGATTCTTCCAAAACTAATTGCCCTTAATCAATACCAACTCCTTGATTTTGTCACATTGCTTCCCAAATGTATAGCAAGCAAAAATATATGCTGTAATCTGCTGCTGTTTCAAAAAAAACCTGTAGTCATACTGTGCATTTTGGTTATAAAACCCCTCTTCTTCTATCCATGTGTAGTTGGAGGTAAGTGTAGGTTGTTAATAGCAAAGTCACTTTGAAAAAAAAATTTTGTATTATAAATTTTTAATTGACTGTTAAGAGGCTTTTCATACCTCGACATCTTTCTTCTCAGAAGATCATCGTCTGGGAATATGTATTGGAACTCCACTGAAGCACTTTGCTACATTAAGTAACCTCAAAAATGACAAAGGAAAAAAGGCTACGGAAAAGTGCAGGGCAGCCAATATCTTCACATACTGTAAAAATTTTAATAATGATGATTGAAATGTGTTTTCATATTTAGCCCACTGTTTGTCAAAATAATCTCAAAGGCACTTTGATAATGTGCTGTGAAATTTATCTCACCTCCCTAGCTTTTTGTCAACCTGTTTGGTCATGCTTGAAGAGTTGAATTGCTCAAATTACTTCTGGTAGAAAAGAAAACAGATTAAAGTATAGGGAGACTGGAATGATTAACGCTACAATGTTATCTAAAAATTAGAGGTTTATCTGCAATAGGGCTATCAGGGACTGTGTGAGCACCAGTCCAGCTTCCTAATGAACTAAGATGCAATCTGTAAAAACTGTGGTTCACTACAATTTATTGGCATCCCAGCACTCCAGATTTGCAATTCTATCAGTGACCAGAAATCCTGGAAAAGAACTTTCCTGCAGGTAGCCTTCAGACATGGTGAGAAGATAAATCTGTAAATCCAAAATCCATCTTAGGCACTGTTATTAGGTGAGATGACATCATATGAAAAAGTGGGATCACGAAGAAGTTGTGGAACTGATTAATGGAATTAAAAGCTGTTCAAGTAAGGGTAAGGACAAGAACAATATAGAAGCCCGGGGTTGTTCTTTTGCCTCCACCAGGACTTCAAGAAGTGACTGTGAAACAAGGATGATGCTTTGTGATATCTTTGGGCAGAAACAAGAGTAAACCTTTGAGTGATAAATTATTGGCAGTTAAAGGAGTGTTTGGGGAAGCATCACCATATGCTTGTTTTTTCACTCTTCCCTAGGCCTCTGATCTTGACCACTGTCAGTTGGAGAACACAATACCAGATGGATCTTTGGATTATTCTTATGTTCCCATCTTATACTCAGACGCAGCATGAATAAAGTGACCTGTAAAAAAATAAGTCACTTGCCGAACCTTAGACGACCAGTAGGCGCAGTAAGAGTAGGCCTGTCTGCCTCTTGATGAACTGGATCACATTCTAAAACAGAGTCCACCTGACTGCTTTTCCTAAACACACTCACAGATGACCAAGGCATCTGTTTAAGGACAATTTTCTCACATTCCTGGGATATGCAGGTAACCTTTTCCGTAAAACTAGAAAATTACTGCCACAGATGTTCAACAAAGGACAAGAGAAATGCCCCCTTAGCACATAATTTCATTTTGTAGTAGTTTCTCGAATCTCTTCTATATTTCAGCATGACTCGTTGCAAACTGCAAACAAAATTAATCTCAGATGCCTTGCTCTCAGGGCTTTCTTCCCCCTCTGATTATTGAATATTATGGATTTATTTTTCCATGAGACATTGAGTTTGCCCAGTGTGAGCTGTATCATTACATAGTGTGTGGTACAGTGACCTTCCCATAAGCAGAAGGCTATAATAACATCTAGATATTCAGTGCAGCATGAGCAAAAAGAAAAATACATCTTACTTTCATTTTATAAATAAAGATTAATCATCTTTATTTTATAAATAAAGACCATTTATCAATTAAGTGATCATGTTTTTCAGCAGCATTTTCAGAAAAGCATCCTAAAAGTAGATAACTTTATGTAATTAGAATACGCAATCATTTATAATTTCTTTTTGGCCTTTTATTATGATTTCTTTTTAATTAAATAATCACTATTTCTTCACTCAGGAACTAAATGAAATTATAACACCTATGGAGAATGTATAGGTTTGCCCTAGGACTCAAATTCACTGAAATAAACAGTTTTATTCATATTGTTCATGTCAGAATATCCCATACTGTAATCACATATTCAGAGATACGTTACATTTATTGATAATGCTAAGTGTAAAAAACCATTAAAATAGTAAAAAACCACATCCAAATATGTTGTTTTAAAGTTCAACTATCTGTACATTGCAGACAGTAATCAAATAAATCACCAACAGATGTAAGCTGAAAGTCTGCTTACATATTCTTTTTCTAACTGCTAAAAAGCCTAGAAAAATATATCAATATAAATTTACTTTTAAAAATAAGGACTCCAGAACTTTTCTGTCCCCAAAACTCTATGACTAAGTAGAAAACAACCGAGGTCTCATGACAATTTCAGTTCCAGTTAAAACACTGGGAGCTGAATGACTAAGTGGAAAAAATGTCTTTTTAGAGGTTTGGAGAAGCTAACATGGATTTGTTAAGAAAAAAGCTCTGTCAGATCAATTTAATTTCCTTCTCTGATATAGCAATAAGATTTGGGAATAGAAAAGAAGTTGCAAATGTCATTTTTCTATGCTAGTAAGGCTTTTGACACATGACGTGCAACTGAGGAAGCACGGTCTAGCTGAAAATAATATACTGGGCTGTGAACTCATTGGAAATCACCTCTCAGTGCTTTGCTATTAACAATGAAAGGTTATCAAGCAGGATCAGACTTTTGCTGTTTTCAACATTTTTATTAACAATCAGAATGAAGAAATCTGCTTATTCAAATCACAAATTACATCACTTTGAAAGAGATTGCTCATCTACAGGAGAAGGAATTTAGGAATTTCAAAATTATCATGAAAAATGGATGATATATGACACGAAAGATGCATGATGCTCTAACAGAGGAAAGGCAAGGTTCTGCCATTCAGGCAAATTCATGTGGCAATGTAGAACTTTGTAGGCAGCAGCTATTCAGGAAAGACATCAAGACACCTCATTGAATCTCAAGCTGAAGGTCAATCAAGAATACCTTGATGTCCTGAAAGAGAGTGATCTAGTCTAGTCAGTGACCAATACAGGACCAAAATGGTCAAACACTGAGGAGAGGAACAATAATTGGAATGGTTGTGAATAAACAAGTGTGCCCTACACTTTTCTGGACTTCTTGACTGCGTGCCAAGCTTCAAGCTAATATATTGCAAAAGTGAGAAAAAAGAGTGGTTGGCAACCAACTAAATACATCCTTCTTTAGATGTTCTAGTCAAAAGAAATGAGTACTGGGAATGAACATGATGGCTACATGTTAAAGATGTCTAAAGACTTAAACTTCTACTGAAAGAAAGAGCTATAAAGATAGTATTTGCATGTCATTACCCATAGAAAACTTAACAAAAAAGTAGAAAATGACCCTGGCAATAAGATTATCATCTAAGTTATCATGCCCTAGGACAGGGGAACAGATTTAATGATCTCTAACAGGTCAATGATTCTGTAACTTCAAAATCTTTCTCTTGTATTTGTTTTATTGAGTGAAAATTACATTTTTTAACTAAAGGTAGGTTTTTTCCTTCAATAATTTTTCTCAGTATATCTTTAACATTACCAGTAGAAGCCATTTCAGTTTATAGTAATCTAAAATAGACACGTTGAGACCAGATTATATATTTAGATTTTATTTACCCAAGGTACAGTAGGGACCTTTACTGGAAAATTACTTGACCTCTCTTAAAGGATTCAGGAAGAAATTTATTTTTCCACTGGCTACAGGAGAAGCCAGGACTAGTTTAGACCAGATACCTAATTTTGATGGCTAGTATTCATTGAAAAAGTTATTCTCCTATCAGATATTAATGATTCTTTCCAATTATTATGGAAAGAGATCAGTAGTAACATTAATCTCTATATATGTAAATTAGTTCTGTGATTTAGTTAGTTACACCTGGGGAAAGGCAGGAAAAGACTCCGATTTTTGATGGAGGACAATCTCTCAAGGTATCCTTCGGTGGCATTTGAACTATCTGCACTGTTGGTGAAATCATTAATATTTGCCCACACAGCACATGTATCTTTTATACAGATGGGCAAAAAACCTGAAACAAGACAATAAATATAGCTTTGTTTTCCTTTCAGAGTTCTTGTATGATTGAGAAATTGGGTTTTGGTTAGTATCTAACTTTATCTAAAACAAGTGATAAATGTGATTCTCTTTATTTATACCAGGTTCTCTTCAAAATCCATTCTTGCTCAGAAAATCTATAAGAAAAAAACCTTAATGTCCAAATCTCAGTTCTTTGAGAAAATGGCAGGTTGTCCTTTGTAAGCCAAAGTGATAGAATCTCCAATAAAGAAAACACTACTTGACAAATTCACAGAACCTACTACTGACAGGAAAACAAACAAACAAAACAGCTGTAATAGAAATAAGAGATAAAACTTGAACATTCATGTGTCAGCTTTTTAGGAAAATACAGTCTCTCTATTTGGAGGTAATTAGGTGTTGATAATAGGATGGCATGAGAGAAGAGAGAGGAAGATAATTCAGCCATGCTATTTTTGGTTTATAGCTAGTTAGCTTTGAATATCATGTTTCATTCATTCATTTAATTAGCAGTAGATCACATTTCTTCTTATGGCAGGTGCTGTTTTGCAATGGCAGGGATTCTGGCTAGAAGCACCAGAATTACCAACTCCAGAGTCAACCCAAGTAGAAGTTCTCCAAGTCTGTTTCTCCCAAATCCACACCCAAAGCACAGTCCACAGTTATAAAATTAGCTTTGTTTGTTCACTACTTAAACTTTAAATGAGTCTGAAATGGCGAAACCTCCTAAGAGGATACTACCTTGCACCTTTAATCATTAGCAGGACCTTTATCTTCATGGTTAATCTTCTTAGCAACTCTTCACTTCAAAGAAACGATGTGATGTTTTGCATAAAAATAAAAACTACACGTCCCGCCTCACCATCTGAGAGGAACCAATTTAATTTTTATTTATGCCTCAACATTTGTTATAAATCCATTTTCTCACACGGGATGAAAAATTACTGTAGAGGCTGTGCATGTGCGGGGAGCCCCTACACGTGCCACGTGCAGGGGGTAGCTCGGACACCTGGGGGGGCAGAGACCGCTGACATTACAGTCTCTGAGCAGACAAGCCCTTTAGAAAATGGGGGGAAGTTCTGTCTCTGGGGGGACTTCGCCTGACAGCTGATCAGGGGGAGAAAACTTCCACAATCGGGCTGCAAGCGACATCCCCCTTTGCCGGCAGTGCAATCCCCTGGATGCCAGGGGAAAAAATGCCTGGGAAATCGGGCTATAGGAGGAGTCAGCACATAAAAGCAGTTAACTGCGCCACAATTTTCCTGCGGGTTTTGCGTTCTTGGGAGCAGAGGCTCGCCCGGGGGGTCAGCTTGGCACATCCCTCTTCCTCCCCCGCCTTTTTCTTCCTGGGGGGCTGCTTCTCCCCTGCCTGTCTTTCCTATTCTCACCTGTTCCTCCACCCTGCTTCGCCTCTTCCCTGGGGCAGCTCGTCACCGCCGCCTGCTCCTAGCCCACAGCCGTCGCCACTGCTGCTTTTCCCACCTTGCCCAGCAGCCAGCCCGCAGCAGCCAGCCCGCAGCTGTCGTTCGCCGACAGAAGAGACACGCAGCCTGCTGCTGTTTGGAAATCAAACCTAGCCGGCCACGGGAGCCACGCAGACTCATCGCAGCTTGCAGCACACACGCTCCATCTTCCAGGCTGACGCTGACAGGGCATCCCGGAGTTCTTAAAGTAATGCTGTCCCTGTCTTCTCTTCCTCTCTCCTTCTCCCTCTTTGCTCTCTTTTTTATCCTCCTCCAGTCGGGACCATACTCTTTCTTTATCAATAAACAGTTCTCAGACACAGTATTTTCCATGTTTGCGCTTTATTTTTGTCCAAGAAATCTATCAAAAAGAATCCTCCCCAACTCCCCTTACAGAGGAACAGGACACCATCATCAAGCTTTCCATTCATGTGAAAGGAATTTTTAAAAGCATGTAGCAGTCTTACTTGAGTGTCCAAGGTATCTGCTCTGTGGGAGACTTTTTCTGTAGCTGAGATTGATATCTTGGGGTAGAAAAAGGTTATTTCTAGCCTTTTCACAATTTTACAAAGGTACAGCAATGTAAATGAATGTTCAGGAATAAAGCAGTTCCATAAAGTTGTCCAAACATACAAATTTGGAAGGGATAAAGATTTTTACATGGACTAAAAATATCTTCTGCCTTCTAAATCTAGAAACCCTCTTCCCCCCTAACTAACTAACTCTGACAAACTGCATGCCAAAACCAAGAAAAAAGCTCTGGATTTTGTGTGGACAAAAAATCCTGAAAGCTTGTTGTCAGAGAAGCTGTAGATTGAGGAACTCTGGAAGTCCTTAGACTACAGAATTTTCATGAAAACGTGCTTACCTCTGGGACCCTTTGTTCTATCACATATAAGTAGGTGTTCACCTGTTCTTAAGCAGGTTTGCATTATAAGTTCCTCTTTTCTCCTGTTCTGGTTATCTTATGCTTTAAACGCCATGGAGAAGAGCTTCTACAGGACCAACAGCACAGAAAATCCTACAATAGATTTCAAAAGTGTGAGAGTTTGAAGTTATGGGTCTTTAAGGCAAGCCCAGATTAAAATATTCCAGTTAATATTTGAATTTTCAGTAATAGAAACCAAAGTAATCATTGCTCCATTCCAGGAGTATTTTTATAAACATTAGATGAACATTTATATCGTACGTTTTAAAAATCTGTTTTATGAATTGAATAAGTTAGGAACAAATACAAGTTACAAAACTTATACTTTCCTTCATTTCTTATTAAAAAAACCTCAACCACAATGTTATAATCTCCTTCATAACTGGAGTTTTGCTTCACTTAAAATATCCTTTATAAAATATTAATTTGCAGGGAAAATTGAGCTGTGTCCCATCTTCATGTCAGCTGGGGATTCACATATTCTCCAAGCATTTTAAGAGCAATACTAACACTCAGTTTCTCCTACATGCCCATTTAATCTGATCAAAGACAAGAAGCGGGGAAAAAGATGGGAGTGACTGAGCAGGCAAGACCACAAGAAAAGTTAACTGTGTTGTTTCCTATTAACAGATGTCCTGAGCAGAAACACCTGGCACAGGCAGGACCGTGCCCTCACCCTCCAGCCCTGGACATGTGTTTACTACAAAACTCTTATAATTCTTCTTTAGAACTGTTACGATCCGAATAAATGCAGTAGAGCAAGGAATAAGTGTCTGTGAATAAAATGGATAGAACCCAGAAAGGTTCAACATATACCCCAAAAGTTGATTAAAAAAAAACAAGTTTAGGTGTTAGTGCCAAAACAGTTGATATATTTTATTTAATAGTAAAAGAGGCAAAAAGAAAGAAAGATAGAGGAAAGGAGAAGGAAGGAAGGAAGGAAGGAAGGAAGGAAGGAAGGAAGGAAGGAAGGAAGGAAGGAAGGAAGGAAGGAAGGAAGGAAGGAAGGAAGGAAGGAAGGAANAATGACATCTCGTTGATTCCCTCCATCTGGTCTTCTTGGTTCTGAGGGTCCCCCACAGCCCCACACCCAAAAGTATAGAATCTCAGGGATAAATATACATTTGGGCCAGGTGGGATTGCCCATGTGCCTCCCCTGGGGAGGGCAAGTTTGACACTGTTCCTTGCAACACTGTGGATTTGTTGCATCATGCTGCAGTGCTCTGGTGCAAGGTCTGGGGACCCCTTTGTGGGGGACTTTTGACAGGCCATGACACCCCCTCTGCTGTGGATAAGCTTTTCCCAGGGTTAAGGGCCTCACAGCTGAGCTGGTCTGCACAGCAGAGGATGGGAGTTCCCTGCCTTGGACCAGAGGCTTTTTACCACACATCCAAAACCTCTCCTCTCCCCACCCTGTGGTGTGAGGGTCTGTTTGAGCCTGGCAGCTGATAGCCCCAGGGCTGTGGTCTCCACTCCAAAGGTGCTAAGCTTGATCCCTCTGTGAGTGTATTCTTCCCCCAGTTCAGACCTGAGTCACTTTATGTCCATCAATAGGCAGTGCAGGGCCTTAGGGCTTTATTCAGGGTGTGGTGGTTTTCTCTGCAGCTTTTGTTATACAGTTTTGCTATAATAGGCAGAAGTCCTTCATGAGGATGTTTAAGGCATAAACCAAAATTTTTCAGTCTCTGACAGACCAGTCTAAGGTTTATTAAAATTCATGGGTGCAGGGAAAAACAGGATGCCATGGACTTTAGTAAATTATGTATGTAGTATATTATATAGCCACAGAATATTATTTCCTTTACTTGCTGTCGGAGTATATCAAATACTAGCTCTGTAGAGGGATCAGGACAGCCTAGATCAATGGGTTGAGGCCAGTTGTCTGAGGTTCAACAAGGCCGAGTGCCTGGTCCTGCCCTTAGGTCACAACAACCCCTTGCAGTGCTGCAGGTTGTGGACAGAGTGGTTGGAAAGCTGCTGAGAGGAAAAGGACCTGGGGGTGCTGGTCGACAGCAGCTGAACATGAGCCAGCTGTGCCCAGGTGGCCAAAAAGGCTGATGGTACCTGGCCTGTATCAGTGTTAATGTGGCAGCAGGACCAGGGCAGGGATTGTCCCCTTGTGCTGGGCACCAGTGAGGCCGTACCTCAAATCCTATGTCCAGTTCTGGGGCCCGCACTGCAGCAAAGACACTGAGGGGCTGAAGCATGTCCAGAGAAGGAAGCGGAACTGGGGAAGGGTTGGGAGCACAAGTTCAGTGAGGAGCAGCTGAGGGAGCTAGGAGTGTTCAGCCTGGAGGCTGAGGGGGAATGTCTGAAGGGAAAGGAAGTTGTAGCTAGGTGGCAGTCAGTCTCTTCTCCCAATTAACAGGTGACAGGATGAGAGGAAATGGTCTCAAGTTGTGCCAGGGAAGATTTAGATTTGGCATTTGGAAAAAGCTCTTCACAGAAAGCATTTTCAAGGAAGGGGCTTCCCAGGGGAGTGATGGAGTCACCATCTCAGGAGGTATTTAAGAAATGTGCAGATGTGGCAGTGAAGGACATGGTTTAGTGCTGGACTTGGCAGTGCTAGGTTAATGGTCTTAAAGTTCTTAAAATTCTTTTCCAACCTAAACAATTCTATGAGCCTATGATTTCATGGACAGTTAATTTGATTTGCCTTGATAATCAGTAAGTCAAGAAAATGCTTAGGTAGGAATTATACCCTATTTTTCTGAAATAACACTTAAGAGAGTCTGAACATGGTCAATTTTTGATGACATGATGGAAGAGGAAAGAAAAGCTGCACTGACAACTCCAGGAGTGTAGACAGTGAGAACAGAATAAATTCATAAGGCAAGAGAGGCAGACAAAAAACATGCAAAAAGTAAAAACCTGTGGAAAATACTACTTACAACCTGAAAGAGAATGATGCTGATGTTGTACAAAAGGCTTAACAAATACAGGTATTTCTCACATTTAAAGAAGCAGGAGATGAGTGATTTGCAGGCTTTTAAGGAGGATGGAGGGATTTAAGACTATTACAGATACCAGAATGAAATAGTTTGATGGTTGAGAATATTTTGTCAGGATAATTAGAGAAGCCAGTCCTCAGGAGTGTCTAGGGAGAAGATAGACCGTCTTCAGGATCTAGTACACTGGATATATAGTTGTTCCTCTCTGAGAAAAAGGCTTAGCTGGAACCCTGCCTTAAAAAGTTAAAAAATTTTACAAAAATATTAAAGGTTGTCCCTGTAAACCCTATATCAGCATTTTCTGCCATAATGTAATTAATTTGGTAGTCAGTCATAGCTCACCATGTAGTCTGGATCAACAAACTATTCAGCAAAAGTGTATAACTCAAATTTGGTCTGGAAGTGTTGCTTCTTTTAAGTATTATCTCCACTTGAGCAAAACATCAGATCAATAAGAATTTTGCTTGCTGACATAGTCCTGAGGTTATTTATCTTCTAAAGAAAGAATTCTGCTTCATTAAATGTGCTGCCTTCAGTCCAGCAAAGCACTAATTTTTGTTCTCGTAATACCAAGAATTCCTACAAGCAATCCAATTCTTCATAGTTATTATGCTCAAAATCTTGTTTATATGCAAAGAGAAAGGCATATATTATATGTATAAAAATATGCACATTAGGCCAAGAATTTATTGTTAGTATGACTGAAAAATTATTAGTATAAATCAAGGATTATGAGTCTAATGTAATTGCTACAGCAAAGAAAAAAAAAAAAAGAAAGCAAATCAATGCAGTTAAAACTGTTATACACATGTCTTAGTTTTCACTCCTGCTGGAGCTATGCTCACCCTGCCACTGCTCCTCTATGTCCTAAGGTCAGGAGGGCTCATGGTGTGCTGAGAGACAGCATGTGCAGAGCTTTAAGCATGCTTTGCTGGCAGGATTACGATGCTCATGTTGATCACTACTTCTTCCTTAGTCCAGGATTCACTCTGGGTTTTCACGTGCTTGTTAACATACTTTTTGCCTTTCTGCTCCTTCAGTGGTCTGCAGCTCCATATGTTAAATACTATTTCTGTGTTGCCCTTGTTACTCCTAAATCCCATTTTGTGCAGGTCTGCATTTCAGTGAGGGATCAGGGGTGGGCCATGTACAGCTTCCAGGACCACCCTCTGTCCCATTTCCTATGGCTGTACCCCTCTAAGCAGCGTTCTGGGCTCCACCTGACAAAGCCTCTGCTGTTACACCAGGGCTGTCTTTCTCTACACTGCATCTGGTTCACCATAAATATCTTCTTCTGTGCAGAGTAACTGCTTCTTGCTGGTATTTTAAACTGTGCTTGTATCACACAAATACAAGCAAAAGTAGTGAGATATAGCCATGGACAGCTGATCAGTTAAAGAAACCACTGTCACAGCTAAGCCAAGAAAAATGAAGCTTCAGGCAGGTCAAGAAAAGTTAATGCAGGGGGCAATAGATACGCCCCAGACCTGAGGCCTTGGAAACTCAGTACAGTGCTTATGGCCCATTACCAGCAATAGCAATGCTGTCCTGGAGAGCGCCAGGTTTATTTTGTGCAGGCAGCAAGTACAGGGGACCAAAGGATGATCCCCAAGCTTTATGACTAAAGCATGTACTTAAATGCATGAAGAAGTGTTGCTTAGTTCAGTTCTGGCAGTTAAGTGTTTGCTGTCATCATGCCATTTGTGTGCAGCAGTAAACCCTGCTATCACAGCAACGAGTACCACTTCATTACTGGAATTGAAACCAGAAACTTATATTTAAGCATATCCTTTAAAGACGTTTTAAAGTAAAAATAAAGTCCTCAGTATGATGCAGCACTGAAACTGATGAAAAATAGTGTACTCAGAACTTCTCATCACACAGTACTGATTTTTGTGAACATGTTAAGTACTGTCGGTTGAGGATGGAAAAAGAGTTGTGAGGTTGCAAAAGTGAAAAAACATCTTTTTTGAAAGAGGATTTATTTCTGAAGTGCAATTTTGGAACAATACTTCTCCAAAAGACTGGTGTGAGTCTCCCCCCCCCCCCCCCCCTTTCTATTTGCATTATTTGAAGATCACTTGATCTAACAGTTGTGGGTTTGGGGTTTTTTTGTTATTCTCCAACAAATTAGTATGGAAAACGTAAAGTGCGAGTAATTAAAAAGTTAGAAAAGTAAAAATTGTGAGAATCAATATGTCTTCTTTTTCCTTAGTAAATAAAAACAAACTGAAAAAGAACATCTGTTTTAAGATACTGTGAAAAACATTTATTCATAAAATAACATGTTCTTACGGAATTTTGAAGTTCCATGAAAAAATCTGATTTCTCTTTTCTTATAAATTCATTGCTTAAATGATGAACAGTACTTCAGACAGTGTAAAACATTAAGGTCATTAGAAAAACCGGACTTCAATTATAAAACCAGATTTGTTTATGGTATTTAAGGACTACCTTATATTATCTGAACATTTACTTTTTGGTGGACATATAAAATAAACTGCAGTGTCTGTATACACATATATGAATAATATCATATGCATGTGTAAAGTGGGAGAAGATGGGGAGAGACAGATTGAGTTTGCACAGACTTCACGTGCCTTTTTGAGGAGCTTTCCAAGCTTTCCACAAGCTGTTAGAAAACAATGGCAGGGAGCATCTACAGTTTCAGTTCTTCTCTTCTTATGCTATACAAATGGGAAAAATTAAGTGATTACAATCAGCATGAGCTACTTCAGCAAATGGGCCAATGAAACTACAAGGCAGCAAAAGTATTTGCAGTTAAGCAGAAGGTAAACCAAGGTATTTTATTTTCTTTTTTAAAACTGCCTGGTAGCTTGCTCTTAAATTTTAACCACTTGAGATTAGAGCTGCCTGTATAGAGTCAACTGCTGTTTAGCAGGAAACTTTAAAAAAATTAATACGATTAACAACTGGTAGCAAACATACACTGTTGTCCATGGCAACTCTAACACAAATACAGAAAGAGGAAGTTCTGTGAAGAATGCCAAAGAGTTCTGTCTCATTCACTTAGGAAGAGTAATTAGACAGTTCCACTTAGCTCACAAAAAAATTCTGGTTCACTCTGCAATACATGATTTAGATAAGCTCATAAAGGAGCTTACTAAGCAGTTGTTGAAATTAACCAGAATGTGTTTTTCAGTGAGTTATATTTCCTTTATCTATTTATACATTTCCTGAAAGACTGAAGTTTATTATGGTGCTTGTTAAGCACAACCCTACAATCAGACTGACAGAAAAACGCTGAAAAATATTTACAAGCTAAGGGAATTTGCCGCTAAAATTACTGGAGGCTGGCTTGAACTAGATTGACATTAGACAAGATAAAATTATGTAAACCCTTGTATTGGTTTGAAAACAAACCAGTGGGAGATCACAAGTCAGGATTAAAATTTAATAGGAAAAATTAAAAATAGGTGAAATAATACAAGGGAAAGCACTGACAAAGTCAGATACAACCTGGCACCCGGTTAGGGTGGTGGTAGCAGTCCAAATGAAGTAGTTCAGTTGAAGCAGTGATCCTGTGGAAGGTCTGGTCTCCAGCTGACAGTTCAGTGGCAGCTCTTATCCTCTGGGAACCCAGTAGACAGGGCACCCTTAGGCAGTTCCAAGGCCAGATTATATCCAGGTGGGAATGCTTGGCTCCTCCCTCCTGGGTGGAGCATCTCACAATAGGATGAGATAAGTCCATGAGCCATGCAGTGGTTTCTTGATGGCCCATTCTGTTATCCGGGTGGGTCATAGCAGGAGATAACAGCTAATGGCCCACAGCTGGTGGTAATAGAATATTTAAATATATCTATATTGTAACCTAGGACAACCCTGAAGTCACTAGAGCAAAAGAATAAACTCTGCAGTTTAAAACAGAATCTGATGGCTGTTTTATTGTTTGATTTTGAACATGTCTGTCAATCAGTATATCATTTATCCTGCATGCTGTTTTATCTCCACTTTTTAAAGAAAAATCCCACCCAGAATCTTGTGAGATGTTTTCATAGTTAATCCGTTGGTGTTTTTTTACCTCGGAATCTAATCCAGAGTTTGTAATTCTTGGTAAGTATCCTAATAGTAAGTGAAAACGGGCAAAAATGCTCAGCAGTGACATGGTTGAAAAAGTGACACAAGTTAAAGTGACTGGATTGAATTGTTGGAATAATATTATGATTCATAATTTGATATAGATTTATCCAGATATATCGAGTGTTTGGATGCTTGCATCCTATCTTGTGATTTCACTGGAGTAGGGTTGATTCCGGAGTCATAAAAGGCAAGAGGAAAGGATAACTTGTCTCCTAAAAACTTGATGTCCCTACTCTCTTTCTCAAAATCTGGCACTTCAAGACTACTTGACAAATTTCTGAAGTGGTCTGGACCCTGACTGTTGTTAAAGTCCGCTCCCTTATTATTTTTCAGGTCCTACCGTCAACAGTGCAGTGTATAACATTTCTGCATCACATCACATATGACTGCTCAGAGTGCCACCAAAATACTTCATTAATACAATACGACTTGATGTCAAATCCTGAAACTCAGTCCACAGACGTGCCACCTCCTATGAATCCATTTGTCTATTTTATTTCCTCAAGTATAAACATACTGCCAGTGAAGTTTGTAAAATCACATAATTGCGTGATTCAACTGTTTTGATAATATGTTTCAGCCATCTGCTGTAACACTCAGCCCACACTGTCTGCATTGTGGACAGTTTAAAACACCACACAGCAAAGAGCAAGATGATACCTCACTATTTCTTTTTTCAGGTTTTTTTACCAGACAGTTTTCCGAGGTTGATCTCCTGCATTTGAGAAAACAAGATATTGGCTGCTGTTTCTTGATTAACTGGAAATATTTATAACTGACTCAGGGGATCCCAAAGAACACGTGACAATACTGTTAGACCAGCCACTTGCAGTCTTGTACGTGCCTAATAAAAGTACAGAACTTACACTTATACTAAAAGTACAGAAAAGAGATGCAAGAACCAGTGAGACATTATATACAATACCGGGACCTTGCTAATGAGGTGGTTTTTGCAATTTCTTCATCCGAGTAGCAATGGATGCAACGAATCTGCACTCTGAATTACCAAATGTCCATAAATTTGAATATAAAATTTTTATGAACGTTGGGCTCTTTGTTTGTTATACATGCAGTCAATTTAATTTACACTGTGAGCTAGTGATCAAAATAATCTATTCACCTATTTTTAATTTCTCTGTACCAGATGAATTAAAATTACCCAAAGCATTATATACTGGATAATATCTGTGCTCACTGAGGCTTCTTGGCCATCTTTCAGGACAGTACCAAACTTTTAATTTACACCTCAAATTCCAACTCTACTGCTTTCCTTCCTAATTTCAGAATATTACAGTGCAAGCACACAGTGTCTGAAGAAGCAAACCCAGATTTCCAAGTCATATCTCATATGTTTATTTGGTCTTTCATTTTTGTGCCCTGTCTTCAGTCACAGAAACAGCCTCAACTCCTGGTTCAAATTAGTCATCCTGGTGATTTTTTCTTTAAAGCATGCATGCTGAAGTATCATTCAAGTAAAATGTGTTAAAAGTTTCTCCTTTATCAAGTTGCTCAAAGGCTGGAAAACATAATCTTCACTTCCTTTAGAAGGTGCCATTGAAATTTGCTGTTCTACTTTTTTAACATTGTTTTAAAGGGTAGTAAGAAGATGAGATTCATTAAGAAATATATACTGAATATAACATTCTATCCAATATACCTACTCTGAAAACAAGGAGCTTCACATTAGCCTAAATGTGTTCTGTTAGTGAATCTCAATTCATTTTCTGCCAGTGAAAATTAAATTATATGGATTACTTATGGAGCAACAACCCAAATAGAGAATTACAGGAATAAATAATCTTTTCAGATACTAGGAGGAGAAGTACCTGATTATACATTTTGTTTTAATAACAGTCAGGTCTGTAAAGTGAAAGACTTTTTAGTAGGGGAACTCTGTTATAGCAAAACTGAGTAACATCTCCTAAAGATGAGACTGATGCAGCTTTTCAAACCTTGCTGGAGGGAAGAAAGTTTGAGAAGAGAAAGTGCTCTCTGCTAATTACCCCAAGAAATAGAAACAAGCACTTCCAAAAAATTTAACACCATTTCTAAATCAGTTCATGGAAACTCTCCAATTTCTTGTTCAGTGTGGCAGATTGATGTACTTTCTCTGTCACTGTCAGTGGAAGGGATATACCTGTTGCTAAATGCTGACAAGAAAGCTAAGCATCCCTCTTGTCTTCATGAGCTGTATCTTGCCAGAGCTGTGTTCAGCTGCTGGTCTCGCTTTAGACATTTCAAATGTAGGGCTGGTGGACACTATAAAAGACAGTATAAATCACTTGAAAGAGATCCAGGTTTTCTGCTTGACTGGGGTAGCAATTTTTATTTCAATACCTGCAACCTATTCCTATAATAAATACAGCATCCTAAGACTTTCTTAGAAATGCCATCTTCCTTCACAATAAATTTACCTGGTGCAGACCAAGTGATTTGGGCAAGGTTAGGACATATCCTCTCTGCAGCGGCAATGGAGTCAAATCAGGTGCTGGTTCCGATACAGCTCAAGGCTTATACCACAAGATGTTTCTGAGGAGTGCATATTTTAGCAAATGCTTTATGTTGGGCCTTGTAGGATGTGATGCCAAATCTGAGGAAGGACTTTCCCTCTAGCAGGAAGTAGCATATGTCCCTGCCTCAAGGAGAAAACAGCTGAAGCATCATTTCCAGCTTCAGGCAGGCAGAGCTGGAACAGAGCCGTACAAGGGGGATCCCTACACTCTGGATGAAATAATCATGCCTTACAAAAATGCCATATGGATATTTTGTCTTCCTCACTTTAAGTCTGATTGGTTGACAAACATTTTAACTAACAGAATGAGGAAGATTTACATAATTATACTGTATTTTTAAGAACTATACAAGAAATATGCAAATTCTGGTTTGGCTTCTACTACTATAACTTTGCTTTTATAGGCTCATCTTTTTATATCTCCCAGGCTGTTGCTCAGCAACAAGAATGACACAGAAGTTACTCACATCCATCTAGTGGAAAAGTCTGTCCAAAAGGAGACAAAATAAGTTATCTGAAAAAATCTGAAAAATCCCATTCAAAACGAACTATCTATCTTCAGCTGTTACCATTCTTTTTCTTTTCTCACATCAGCCATGCTCACCATTTTCACTTCAATGATTGGATACACTTATAGGAGAGGAAGACCTCTCTGCCTAGGATGAAAAGAATGTTCTTAATATTTGTTGTATTATTTCATAAAAGTAGATTGGAAGACAAAAAGGAAAGAGCTTTGTATCTGCTCTATGCCTAGCACTGTAGTGAATGTAAGCTTTTCCTTTTCATGTCCCAATCCCCACAATTTTCATACATGAAAATTTGGACTTTAGTTAAATCACATACAAAGTCTCGTGGGGAAATGTCAATGATCTGAGTTATTGTTTCTTATTGGTGGCTTCACATCAGAAAAGAATGAAAACCACTGGACTTGATGTCTCCTTTAATAAATAGGTATGTACATTAAAGAAACCCACAGCAAAACTTGCAGTTGCCACGAAGGCAGGAAACATGACAGGAATGCCCTAAAATCTTATAACAGCCAAGATTTTATTTTACATTTGCAAAAAATGTATCAGAATAAAGCCTGCTTAAGTACAAAAATGCTGCAGGAAAACATTTTGCACTGTAAATTTTATGTGTTCCTTCAAATAAGATAATTATAGCATCATTAGAACCTTTTTTTGCTGTAGATCCTTCTGTTCTCTGTTCATATGTATACAAATAAGGAAACTTTTCTTAAATGTACAGAGTGAAAATAATGTAAATTGCAAGGTCCAGATGTCACCTAGTTCAAACCCATGCTCAGAGCAGTTGGTGGATTTTTTAAATCTAAAACTTGTGGCTCTAAGGAGCATGTAGTTAACCCAGAATTCACAAGATGAGTGATCCAAAACTGGGAACCAAAGAATAGTATGAGACTTCATATTTTTTTTATTTCATGTCACTTTTTTTTTTCATTTCATGTTTATATGTTTCATTTTATTTTTGGTTTTTTTCTATTACTTTTAAGTAACCAATCTCATGGTGGATAGAGGAGGTGGAGAAGACTACGTTTGGCTTCCTACTTAACAAGAATGATGTTCCAGTGACCAGGAGGCCTTCAAACTAAACTGTGCTGGTTTCACTGGCATGCTAAAGGCCTTGACCCAGGAAGAAACCCTGGGCATGATGT
Organism: Falcunculus frontatus; assembly: GCA_013398115.1. Lineage (NCBI taxonomy): Eukaryota > Metazoa > Chordata > Aves > Passeriformes > Falcunculus > Falcunculus frontatus. Next base: position 304,450 of record VZRV01009797.1, read on the forward strand.
AATCCCTTAAGCCTGCCCTGCCTTAATCAGAAGATAAATTGATCTCCAAAGATTCTTTCCAAAATAAACCCCTCTATGGCTCTTAAAATGTAGTGGTTTCCACCAAAAAATAATTTTATCCTCTCTTCCATAAGCTTTCATAAGCTCACATAATTTCTCCAATAGCTGAGATTTTTAAGATATGATTGAGATTAATTTAAGGGGCAAGAAAAATACTGCAGTTAAACATTGTACCAATGATAGTGTCAAATAATGATACTAACCTCTGGAGTCAGGGCATCAATTAATGTTTTATTCAAAAATGTAAGCTATTAAGATATTTGTATATGATATTTTGGAAATAGTTGACATAGCAGAGTAACTGAAACTTACAGGTCAGCTGTAATTATATACATACATACAGCTATATATGGATAGTTTGTTCTCATAATTCTGTGTGTCATATGAATGTTCAAGCTTTTCATCTCAGTTGAAATCCCACAAAGGGCAGGGAAAAATACCACTCTGCTGTCAAACACCTAATATGGGTAAGTGATGTTCATATTATTAAAAACAGCAATAAGTATAAAATCACTCTACATAAATTAAGAGGGTGTCCTAGGTTTCCTTACCGTGTGGTGCACAATGACCTGGGAGTTCTCTTTAGTCACAGGTAGTTTGCTAACTACATTTAATATGTGAGGTTTTGGTTCAGCTAGCAAAAACTGAGCTTAACACAAACAGTCTGGTAAAGAGTGATTAGTGTGAAAGTCTGAGGCACCTACCGACTGGAATCTTACATTGTACCTCCTATGATGCTGTGGTTTAATCCCAGCCACCCCTCGCAGCCACTTACTCGTTCCCCCGCAGTGGAATGGGGGAGAGAATAAGAGTAAAACTGAGAAAACTCGTGGCTTGAGATAAAGACAGTTTAATAGGGAAAGCAAAAGCTGTGCATGAAAGCAAAGCAAAACAAGGAAATAAGTCACTACTTCTCATGGGTGAGCAGGTGTTCAGCCATCCTCAGAAGAGCAGGGCTCCATCACACTTAATGGTGACTTGAGAAGACAAACACCATCACTCCAAATGTCGCCCCTCCCTTCTTTTCCCCCCAGCTTTATGAGCTGAGCACGACACCATATGTTGTGGGATATTCCTGTGGTCAGTTGGAGTCAGCTGTCCTGGCTGTGTCCCCTCCCAGCTTCTTGTTCTCCCCCAGCCCACTCCTTAGTGGGGTGGTGTGAGGAGCAGAAAAGTTCTTGACCCTGTGCAAGCCCTGCTCAGCAGTAGCTAAAAAATCTCTGTTATATCAACTCTGTTTTCAGCGTGAATCCAAAACACACCCCTATATTAGGGGAAAAAAAGGCCCTTGCTCATCCCTCTCCTGTGTGCATACACAAAAGTTAATTTTTTCCTTGACTTATCATCACCACGCACTGAAATATCTGATAGACCCCTTTGCCAGAGCAACCTGGTGTTTTTTCATTTGTACGGTATTTTCAAGCCGGAAAAGAATTTGCTGTGAAAAGGAAGTCCTTAGATATGAAATGTGTGCATTTGCAATTTATCTGATTGCATCCTTCAGAATACCTATTTCCAGATTTCCATTGAAATGTAAATGGACTGCACAAAATTGCAGCATAGTATATCAGTACTAATTTGATCCTATTGTTCTGTTTGATACTGGAAGTTAATTTATAAAGATTTTAATATTAGACCTAGTTAAATTGTGGTTGTTGCTTCACCTATGTCCTTTATTTTCCAAAATAACAACTTATAGGTTCTTGGTAATGCATTTAAAAGGATGCATGGTGGTGCTCTTATGAGGTTATGCTTATCTGAGTGGTATAATTGTGCTCTTCTTAAATTACTCTCTAGAAGAAACACAAGACAGGAATCACCATCTCATCTTTCCTGCAGAATCTTTTCTTGAACTGAAGGAGAAGGAGCAAAAGACAGTGGAGGAGAAATGGAAGGAAGAGGAATCAAAACACAAAAATGTTGATTTTTAAAGCAAAAGTATGTATAAAGCCAGTACTATCTTTAAATTTAATTAATTATTTTTCCAGTAGACTTAACTGACAATTATGTCTCTGCCTTGACACATGAACATGAATATTTATATGTGTAGTTACCACCAGTTCTTCCTATTCTGCAGACATTTTGTACTGCACGAGATTCCATAGAGTAGGTATAAAAACAAAGTTACATTTAACAGAAAATATTTGTTACTGGTTCTCCCCTTCCCTGCTAGCTGTTTCAATTCCTCTGATTTTAATCACACTTTCCTACAGTAATGTTGGCAACACCAACTTCTGAGGTGCCAGCACGGGGTAGCAACTCCTTGGCACATCCTGCTCTTGCTGTGCCCTCTAACCCAGGGAAGCAGCTCTTGTGTTCACCTGAGCCATGATGCCAGGCTTCTGGAGTGTTAAAATTCCATTCTGTATCCTGATATCCATTAAGGATGTTGCAACTTAAATTGTGAGGAAAAAAATATATGAAATGGCAATAGTGGAGCATCTATCCCCTGGTTTTGAGGGGTTTTTTGTTTGTTTGGGTTTGCTTTGGTTTTTTGCTTTTTTTTTGCCTTTTTTTTTTGCTTTTTCCAAAATCAGAGAAATGTACACCTGCGTTGCTCAGTTCAAATGATAATCCTTTCTGATTGTTTCAGTATGAGGCCTCACAGTCTTAAGTAAACTTTTCACCTTAGTACACCAGCAAAGGCATGAAATAACACTAAAAAGTAGATGGAAGACTTCATGGTTCAATGCAGATGTAAATTTGTGAAATTCAGGATTCTTTCAGAGGTAACGTAATGCTGATATTCTGTCTTACTTAAATATTGGTTAAATTTCATCTTAGCACAAAGATTTATTTATATGCATTGGCCTTTTAGTCAACTGTCTGGTACAGATTTGCAGCTCTTATCCAGATGTGTATTCAAAATATGAAATGTTTGAAATGGTTTTCAGTGTGATTTAACAATTTTAAAAATCCTATCGTTTTTTCAAAACATTGTCACAAAATTTATAACTTTTGCTGTCTGAAAGCTGGGTATTTGGTTATGGACATATGTGTAAAATCCTAAACCTTGTATTATTCTCAGTGTTTTTACAGAATCACAGAATGTTTCGGATTGGAAGGGACCTCTGAAGAGCATCCATTCAAATCCCTCTTGTCGGAGACTGAAATGTTATGGTTTATGACTTAAATATCTTTATGAAGGACTTCAGCCTGTTACAGCAAAGGTGTATAATGACACTGCACCACCAAAGCCCACCCTGAGTGGGCCTCCTGACTGAAACCCTGAACTGAGAGTTAAACCACCTAAGGAATAGAGATAAGAAAAGTGACACTATTGTTCGGAGCACCTGGAAGAGCATCCACAGCAGGGCCCAGCCCAGCACCTTTGGCACGGAGGCCACCGCCCCAAGTTTTTCTGCTGCCAGGCTCACACAGATCCCTACACCAAAAGGGGGAAGAGGAAATGTTTTGGGTGTGTGGCATAGCCTCTGGCCAGATGCAGTGAATGCCCATCCTCCGCTGCGCAGACTGGCCCAGCTGTGAGGCCTCCCTCCCACTCCGGGAAGGCCACATCTATTGGGACATCCACGTGAGGGACAGCAGAGGGGGTGTCATGGCTCATCAAAGGCCCCCCTCAAAGGGGTCCCCAGACTCTGCACCAGAGCACTGCACGTGATACTACATGATGCAACAGATACAGAGTCTTGCAAGGGACAGTGTCAAAGTTGCCTCCCTCCCTCAGGGAGGTACCTGTGTGTTCCCACCTGCCCAAATGTTAATATAATCCATTATATTAATTATATTAATCCATTGGATTCTATACATTTTGGTGGGGGACTCTCAGCACCAAGACCAGATGAAGAGAAACAATGAGACATCATTGGGACCCAAGAAGGGGTGATACATTTCTACTTAATCTCTGTCACTCTTCCTGTTCCCACACACACTTTTTTTTCTTTCTTCCTTCCTTTCTTTCTTTTTTTCTTTCTTTCTCTGTCTTTCTTTTTCTTTCTTTCTTTCTTCTCTTTTTCTTTCTTTCTTTCTTTCTCTCTTTCTCTTTCTCTCTTTCTCTCTCTCTTCCTTCCTTCCTTCCTTACTGCCTCTTTTACTATTAAATAAAATATGTCAATTTTTTTGGTATCAAGATCTAACCTCATTTGGTTTCAGTCATGTTTTTTGGGTATATTTAAACCTTTCTGGGTTAGATTAATTTTATTCACAGAGAGTTAGTTCTCTTTACTCTGTAATTAGACCAGATCACAACACCCTCTGCCCAGATAGGGTCACCTTGAGCAGGTAACACAGGAACATGTCCAGATGGGTTTGGAATATCTCCAGAGAGGGAAGATACTCCACTACTTCCCTGGGCAGCCAGTTGCAGTGCTCTAACACCTTCCGTGGAAAGAAGTTCTTCCTCATGTTGAGGTAGTTCTTCTTGTAATTTAGTTTATGGCCATTCTCATCCTGCCACTGGTCACCACTGAAAAGAGTCTGGCACTATCTTCTTGGAAGGCACCTTTAGGGTATTTATATGCCTTAATGAAATCCCCTCTCAGTCTTCTCTTCTCCAGACTAAACAGACCCAGATCCTTCAATTTCTTCTTGTAAGACAGATACTCCAGACTCCTCATCATCTCTGTGGCCTCTGTTGGGCCCTTTCCAGTATCTCCTTGTGTTTCTTGAAATGTGGAAACTAGAACTGGACACAGCACTCCAGATGTGGCCTCACTAGGGCCAAGTAGAGGGGCAGGATCACCTCCCTGTATCTGCTGGCCACACTCTTCCCAATGCACCCCAGGAGTTTTCTATAGTTTAAATGAAGGACTCATTTTCCAGTCATTGCATCACTACAATAGAGCATCTGACATTGGTAACTACTGTGCTCAATTCCCATCCATGTTGTGACTTTCAGTGGCCCCTGAAAGTGTTCAACAAATTTCAGCAACCTAGGTTATAACTTGTTGGACTAAGCAAGACCCTTAGGAATATTCACTTCATCTTGGACTATCTAATGCAACCAAGGGACCACTTGATTAGGATGTCCAACTTTCTTGCCATAGTATTAATAAATTATGCCATCATAAATTAAATTTTTAAAATGTACATGATTATGAGAAGTAGGGCTCCTTTTGAAAGGAGTGGCAAAGTGACTCAAAGGAGAATTTTTGATGCACATTTTCTCCCTTAAGTGTGCTCACTGAACCGCTGAACCTTCCTATGCACATTGAGCTACATATCATTGTCGCTGTCATTCCTAAGAGAAGGTTATAAAAAAATCCTCTTAGGAAGGCTTCTGATACAAAAAAGTTGAACAGTTTATAAAATTATATTGAAACCAAGTGATAAATATGCAAATTAAACTTGCCAGGTGGCAGGAACTCTTTCAATGTTCCTTTTCACCTTTAGATAGAGTCTGAAAGTCTTCTGCCAGTCTCTCAGTCTCAAAGTGATTTTCAGAAATACTTGATGAGCAAATTTAAAATTGAAAATTTAATTTCCAAGGTCATTCTCATACACTAAATGAAATACTTCAAGAAAAAAAGTACAAATCAGTGAACACTGGTAATGAAGCAAGGCTGGAAGCAAAGTCTGGAAGCAGAAAAAAGAGTTACATCTATACCAAATCTTAAGAGTGTTCGTAATAAGTCAGAAGGGTTGTTGTTGACCTATTTCAGCATATGTCCTTCCCTGACCATGCTCAGGAGCAAGACAGAGAATTTGGAAGAAACCTTCAGCTACTCAAAAAGTTCTTTGTATGGGCTGAGATTAAGGTTTTTGACAGCTGACAATAGAAACACTTTACAGGCAAGCTAACTTTTTTAAGTAATATGAAATAATGTTTGAAATAGTTTCAACACCTGTGTCAGGTTACGTTGTTACATCATAGTGGTAGTTTACATGAAGTTCTGAGAAAACAAATGCAATATTTAAAGAATACTATGACTTTATTTCGTATGATGAAGTTAAAGATGAATTAAACAAGGTAAGCTGAGAAGTATTTTACTGGTATTCTCATTACTATTGTTACTGCTTTGCTTCCAAAAATGTAGTTTCAATTGACTCTAAATAATGTAAAAGATGATGAGACTTTAAATTATGTTATTAAGGTCTGTTTGATTTCTTCAGTGCTAGATAATACAGAAATAAAAACAAAGGAATGTTAGTATAAATTGACCATTTCTTTTTCTTTTTGGTCATCACAGGAAATTAAAACTGAAACATACACATATCTTAAGTGAAGAAAAGATTGAACTAATCTTGTATTACATCTAATCATCTAAGACTTGAAGAAAGTTGGAATATATGGTTTCAAGATGTCTTTCTTTTAAAGCAAAAATTTTGCTAAATTAATATCCTAGACATGATCTCAAAAATATTTTGAGTGTGTTGTACTCGTTTCTTCTGCTCTTTTTAACTGTCATCTTAAATGAAAGGAATGTCTTCAGATGTGACTGTGCGATAAGGATCCGTGATGAGAAAAAAACCCAATATCCTTATGCTTTTAATAAGGGCTTATCTTTATGGAATTGTCTGTTTTCAGGGATCAGGATTAATTTCCTGTCAAATATATCATACAGGCATTAATAGAAGTGCCTATCTAGTCCTGTTTCTTATTTTCTCTTGGAACAGGAATTTTCAATATTAGACAGCAGTTGATGCATCTAATTACAGCTTGGAGAAATTTTTGCATTCCCTAATTAATAAAACTTATCTTTCTAAGGATATGGCCTTTTTGAATTGTGATTTAGATAAAGGCTTCCAGGTTTTTTCCTGCCGAGCTTACGTTTTGGTTCAGCACTTGGCAGCTTTTTCATGCTTTTGCTGAAGTTCATTTTGCTTCTTTACAGTCAGGTTTCACATACCCTGCTCTCACTCTACGAAACTCTGGAATATGACTAGTTTGTTTCATGAAGAAAATGTTAAAGTTTGCCAAGGAGATATAATTTTTTAGTTCATTTCAGGTTTCAGAACCTAAATGCTACTATTTCCTGTCAACCATCATTCCATGGTTCAATGGTTTATATCCTTTGACTAAATCTGAGTTATCTAGCTGTACTTTAGCAATTCTTGGTTGTTCCCCATGAAATGAGATTATAAACACTTATATGCATCTCTACTACGTTGTGTGTACCTCTGCTTCTTACACATAGATGTTAATGTGCATATGGAGTATAAGTCCTGTTTGGGGGTTTTTTTCCCTTGCTTGGATAAAACTTCTACAGGCAAACAATGCATCTCTTTCATTCTTTACCATATTTCTAACACTTCTTTGGCTGTACCAAATGAATGGACTTATTTGGTTAGACATCCAGACATGCTGTGCTGATAGAGTCCTCCTAGTTTTCTAAACTGATCAGTGTATTCCAGTGGAGTGTATTTTTCTATGGATACCTCTTAATTCCAAGTGAATCAACAAAGAGACATCAATTGGGCCTTTAAGGAAATTAAATTATTTGATGTCAAAGTAATATTTTTTCTTGGAAAACTTATTTTACTAGACTATTATTGAACTTGTAGAAAATACTGAAAGAAACTCAAAGAAAACAAGTGTCCCCAGCACAGGAAGGACATGGACCTGTTGAAGCAAGTCCAGAGGAGGCCACCAAGATGACTAGAGGGATGGAGCAGCTCCCCTAGGAGGATATGCTGAGAGAATTGGGATTGTTCAGCCTGGAAAAGAGAAGCTTCAAGGTAACCTAATTGTGGCCTTCCAGTACCTGAAGGGAGCCCACAAGAAAGATGGAGAGAGACTATTTAAAAGGGCTTGGAGTGACAGGATGAGAAGGAATGGCTTCAAAATGAAGGAGAGCAGGATTTAGATTAGATATTAGGAAGAAATTCTTTATTGTGAGGGTGATGAGGCCCTGAAACAGGTTTCCCAGAGGAGCTGTGGAATCCCTTCCCCATCCCTGAAAATGTTCAAGGCCAGGCTGGGTGTGGCTCTGAGCAACCTGGTCTAGTGGAAAGGTGTCCCTGCCCATGGCAGAGGGTTTGGAGCTAGATGATGCTAAACATCTCTTCCAACCCATGTCATTCTATGATTGTCTGATTCATTCTATGATTTCAAAGAAAGGCTTTGAAAAAGAGTGTGATCTAAATTATATATGTAAACAATTTTTTTTTATAGTATGAAGTACAATAATGAAGTACAAACTGGTAAATGTAATAGGAATATAAGAACTGAATAATTAGGAAAATAAATAATAATCCATAAGAATTAGTGAAAAACCACATTCATTAAAAAGAGAATTCACTAATGAATAAATGCTGGTAGGTGACAATCTGTATTCTTCTCAGTTCACTTTTAAACCTTTTCTGAAAAGAGGTAAAGAGCTGGAACTTTGCCGTCACGTAAAAGTAAAGGGTAGAGCAGTACTCGTGTCTGACAGGAGCCAGGTCTGTCAAACACTGCATCACTAGCAATGCTGTCTGATTTAATAAAACGTGATGAATAGAGCAGAAGCCTCACTGAGGACTTAGAATTTACTATACTGACAAATGATTCTTAGGTCATCACTGTTCTTAAAAATGATTTATCTTGCAAGTAGAAGTTTGATATTTTGGGGTTTACTGTGTACGCCTTTCTTATGGACTCCTATGGAGTAACTTATGGACTTTTTGAGGGTAACTTCCGAACCTTTTGATTATAACAGAGTTCCATTCTATTATATACTTTAGATTGAAAATCTTTCTCTCTGTAAATATTGACCCTTAAGTGCTCTAAAAGCCATGTGGACTCTGAATAGTGATATAGAATATCATTATTGCCCCAAAATGGTGAACATTTCCTGCAGCACAATCCATTCCACTGACCCCAAAAATTCCATTTGAAGAGAAAACCGTACCTTAAAGTTGTGTCTGAAACAGAATTACTGGATGTTTTCTCTTTTAGACATAGACTATCCACTAATCCCTTGTGTTATATAAAATATATATAAATATAAAATATATAAGATGCAAGTACTTGGATCTCATGTGTGAAATAGACAATACTGAATTAATTTGGCTTTAAAAACAAAATTATGAGTTTATTTCTCCTAAATTTATAATCTCTATAGACTGCAGGGATAAATGTCTTTTTGTGCCTTGGGTAAGAAATTAGCTCAATTTTGCCACAGACATCACAGATGCAGATTCCTCTGTTTGTTGTGGCTGTTTTCCTTTGCTGGAGTTTTGCTCAGTGGCTCTGACAGCATTACTACAACCACCATCTCTGGGAACTCCAACACCAACACATAGGCCAAAACAGCAGTTTCCCATGTTGGGGAACTGACATCAAATAGCTGAAGATTTCTCTGAACATAGGTTTTTAAGCGTTCATTGGCTTGCCTCCTGGAAACTCAACTCACTTTTCCCACCTCTTGAAAAAACAATTTTAAGCATTCTATTTTGACATGTGTCAGAAACCATTCCCACATAACTGATCCTGTAGGAGTGTTCTTTGAATGCTGAATATTTGACTATAGCTATGTTGGTTCTTATTCTGAAAGATCATCCCTCATGGGCATGGAGTGTGTGTGTGTGTGTGTTGTACTCCAAAATGCTTACTGAAACAATTGTCTACATGTTTCAGCCACACAAGAGAGCAGGAATTACAACTGCATAATGCACATTTACTTTTGTTTGGATTCAGATGCTTATTTCCTTCTTGAAAGACTGTTTTAATCTCCTCAAAAGCTGTTCAGGCTTTTCCTCAGCTCTGTGGGACTTCACCATCAATCATGACAGTCTGAGATGTCAGGCCGCCACAAGGGTAGAATAGCCGGTGCTGTACTGTCAACAGAAACAAGTGGCTTGAGTAGCTTTCCATTAGGATATGGCTGGACCCAGACCTCTGTTTATTAAACTGATGTTTGGGCCAAACCACTTAGCAGCAGGATCAAACTAGTAATGAATGCACTGCAAATCATGGAGTGTGTGTATATTCTGTATACAATCATCAGCAAAAGCAGGTCATGGGCCAGCAGCTCTGCAATCTTTGACTTAGTGCAGGCTCTGTAGGGAGAAAATGTCATCATTACTAAAACACAAATACGTATTCCTTTGTTATGTACTCAAAATTGAGAGCTGTGGTAAGAAAAGAAGCTTAAAACAACACAGGAAGGACCTTTTTGGAAAACAAGACAAAAAAGCCACACCAACATTTCCTCCCAAAACCAAACCAAATACCAAACTTCCTTTTGACTGTTTTCAGCCATGAAAACTCTAACAATCTGATTCTGCTCAGGACCCTTCTCAACATGCCGTCAACAAACATCATAAGAAGATTCGTGCAGAATCCTTTAGGGAACTTCATGATATCAACACTTCTAAACCAGAAGTTAACCTATCCTCTGACTTTCTTTAAGAAGCTTGTCTGCAAAAATTGTAACAAACCTTTGTTCAGACTGAGGACTTCCATGTAATTTTAATTGAAATAATATATTTTTAAATAATATGAAAAATATTTGGGATTAAGATGCCTTCAGATTATTTTTAATGGTAAAGTATTTTGCACATGGAAATCCTTCTAGGAAGAGAGAATAGATGGGTAGAAGAAGGTGGGAGGAAAATAAGGGTTAGGAGTTAAGACAGCAATGAACATCCTTCTTGCTTATTTTTTGTCCAGCAAGGTATGCTTTTAAAGGGCTTGATTTGATTTCTTCTGAAATTTTTCTATCTTTTAAAATAGAAATGTAAGCTCCTTTTTTATCGACTTATTCATTCTGGATGTTCTTTCTAAGTTAATATCCAATAGTTTATATAGATCATTGTTAATCTCTTATGTATTTCATTGTCATTACTTGCCCTTCCTTACAACTGCCCCCTCATTTTCTTTGATCAAAAACTGACATTTTAAGAAATTATTGTCTATCGTAAAATACTTCTTCTTTTGCAGTGTGGATAAAAAGCAGTGGGCAGAACTGATTGCTAGGGAAATCATGAATGCATCCAGTACAGCTGACCTAGCTATTGCCATTTAAATTAAACTAATTTTTTTTCACTTATGAGGCAATTTGTCTCACTACCTGTCTCTTTCCCATGCATTCAGTTGTGCTGTGCTTTTTCTTTAAATGCAGAGATCACTGAAACTATATTTTAAAAGTGATGTAGATACAGTCAACTCAAACCACAGGCAGAATAGCGGAAAAAACTTCAGTTTGGATATCATTAGCTGCAGAATCATTTGATATCAGTTAATGGACTCATTAAATGAGACAAAAATTAATTGTGTTCAAACCTAATACAGTTCTGTTGAGCTCATGATGGAAAAAGTGACGAGAAATTATTGTGGGAAAGGGGACTGACACTATTTACTATCTTTTGCTTTACATTTATTCAAAAAGAGTTTTCACAGCTTCAGATTAAGCAAAGCCCACAGCCTCATTTTTCAGACAAAGTAATTACACTTGCCTTCTGGAAGTTTCAAAGCAAAACAGGACTTCCTTCCCCCTCCCCACATCCCCTCTTCCATGAAACAGATTCTTGCTAAAAGAAACAAATTTCCTGAAGAACTTCGATTGAAAAAACTTCATGATTTGACAGCATATTGTTTCACTGGAGTTTACTGAATCAGCTATTATCAGCCTTCAGGGAAGGGAAACAGCTAGAATAAATTAGAATAACTTCTTGCAGAGCTGGCTTCACCGCAAGTGACAGTTGAGAATTAAGAAGCATTGACTAACTTGTTTTCTTGTTTGGGTTTTTTTTGTGTAGAACTGACTTTGAAGACCAAAATTCTGCCTAGATAGGATGAAAAACAACTCAGTTTTTCCTTCCTGGGAATTGTAACCTGCCGTGTTGGCCTTCAAGATACCCAACCAGCTCTGTTCATGAAATTCCTCAGTCTTGGTGATCTTTCACCATATTCAGTTGTTTTCCTACAGCTGAACAGCAGCAGCACCCACAGACACCAGCTGGGTCAGGTGAGTGCCCATTGCAAATTTAAGGCTTTCTTCTTACACCTTACAGGTGACACCTCTGATTTTGACTCTCTCTACACCACCTTCCTTGCAATTTTTGGGGTGAAGGTTTTCATGCTGTTGTGAGCTATTCAATTAAACAATTGATTTATTACTAACTATTGAGCATTTGTTACACAGGAATACTTAAGCTATTCATCCTACAGACTAAGCAAAAGCTTGTTACCAAGTGACAGACTTAGAAACACATATCCAGTTGCAGATACCTGGAACAAATATCTTTTCCTGATTTATTTTAGGACAGCAGCTGTCCTGGACAATATTTCATTCAATTCAATAATCATCAAGACAGGCTCAGCACTCATGTGCAGACATTTGTTACACCAAAGGCAATCCCCTTAAAATTCACATGCGCACACATTCACTGCACTGGTTAGAGCAAAGAATGACCTTTCTCCTATGCTTTGATTAAAGGCTTCAAGATTAAATGATCTTTTCTTAAAATCAGATCTAATCATAAGGAACAGCACGAATAGCTTTTACTCATACTTATAGGTCCTAAATAGTGAGGTGAACTAAGTTTCTGAGTAATGATTATATTGCAAACAAATGACCAGATCAAGGACGATTTGTCAAGCCATGACATATTTATCTTCAAGTTTAGAAAATGGGATTTTAAAATAATTTAACTTGCGTTTATTTGATACTGTTATTGGGTTTGTAATATCTGAGCCTTATTCTTGCCACAAAACCCACTAAATCTTTCTTTAAATAAATGAGAATTTTAATTTTATAATTCAATTCTAAAGCCAGAGTTTTCAGGAAATTTAACAGTATAACAGTTTTGCAAAATATGGTGACACAATCAATTTCTTTTCATATGTTTTTATGTCTTGGATTTTTTTTTCTTTTTTTCATCATGGCACAGCATGACAGGTTGCTTTGTACATCTACCATAGATTTTATGGAGATAGTGTGCACTTGTTTCCTTCTGTAACTCTTACCCAAAATAGAAGTTATATGTTAGCAAGTTCAATTCTATTTATATGCTTCCTGTAAATAAACACTTACTTCATGCGTGAAGTTCATGAAATAGACCCAAACAAACTAATTTCAGTATCCAATTCACATATGAGCTATTACCTTGTCATCTGACAAATAGTGTGTACAAACCCCGATCAGTAGCTTTTAAAGTACAGCTTTAAACATTTGTATTTTTTAAATCCAGCTGCTTTGATTAAACACAGTGAGAAAATCTATTTATTTTATTTAATGAACCAAAATCTTACAACAAGATTGTATCTGTGAATAATGTTGTGTATGAATTATAGTTTATTCCTACAAATATTTGGCAATACACAGGTAAAATAAATTTTTCATTAGCATTCATGCCAGCGAACTAATTTTCTCTTTATTTGCAGCAAGCAGAGGGAAAGGGGTAAACACAGTCAAAACAAATGCAATTAAATTGAAAAATTGCTGGAAGATAAGGTATCAGTACAAGTGCGCTTAGGAAAAAGCCTTCAAAAGTTATTTATGAAAAATTTTATTTTATTGACTGCATTATATTCCCCTTATAAAATCAAATCATATTCATCTGACTGCCACATCACTATTTAATCTTTGATTTGTTTAGTAATGGTAAAGAGATGCATAAATTAAAAAAAAACTTCACTGCCAATGTTATAAAAATTGAAACTAGTGGAGAATGTTTCATTCAAAAAGACCAGTCATTTTGCCCAGGTCTTGCCTTCCAAAAAAGAGTAAGTCACATGGGGAATCTGATATAGGGGGATGTGAACAACTGAAAGAATTGTTGATCAGTAATTTAAAAAAAAAACACCTGGCAAACCAAACTGCTATAATCACTTTATTCATGGATTACTATTGTTAAATAAGACCCATTTTATTTACTAAAGACTGTAATTTGTGGCTTTATCAGAATATTTGTATTAATTCAAAATTCATTAATTTGAACAGCTCTCTTACAAAGATGACATTATTAGTCTAGCAACTGGGATGAAACTTAGAAAGAAGTTCTGTGTTTGTTTAATGATTAAGAAAGGAAGCTGCAAATGTCTCATCATGAAAATTGAATTCCATTTAAAACAAAAGTATTTAAGCAAAATTAAGTATTTAAGCAAAAGTATGAATAATTATAATACTTGTGGAAACTCAATTAAATTATATAAATATATATTTTTAAAAGTCTTTTTCTTTTAAACTCAGGTTAATTAAAACATCTTGATAGTGACTAATACTTAACACCATCTCTAATTCTTACAAAACACATCAGAATGAGAGAAAATGAGAGCAGGAGAAAGAGAAATCCACCCCTTTCGCATATTCACCCCTATGAAAAACAGCCTGGAGAGTGCCGCAACCAGAGCAGGCAGAGAATGTGCAGCCTGTAATCCAGGGTGTGATGTGGTGGTTTGTGCAGAAAGATGCACAGGAAGGGCAATGTCACCCTACAGGCTCAAAAGGTGAGTTCCCACAAGCAACTTAGCCGTATTATCCAGCCAGCAGAAAGTTTGTGATCTGCTATGCACTCACCAGGACTGTTGTGGCTACAGAGCTCCCACAAAATCGTGCATCCATCCAGGTCTTGGGCTGCAAGGCATGCCAGAGCCTTTTGCTGGTAATAGATGGCAGTGGTGGGAACAGCATGATCAAGTGAAGTAACCTTTCTGTTTCCTCAACTTGAGGGAGTAGAAAGGTTAAAGAGCATCAGGGAGTCTAAGAAAAAGAGAAAAAGAGACTGGCAGAACTGTGCCTTCCCTGAGACAGGAGCAGGCACCAGAAGAAAGCAAAAGACCAAGGGATTCCTCTATCCTGTCCAAACAGGCAGATAGAAGTAGCTTAAAGGAAACACGTGGATGAGGGCAAGTCTATGCCCAGGGTGGCAGGCAAAGCCCCTCTTGGCCTACCTTGCCTTGCCAGGTGCCACAGTATAGGCCAGGAATCACAAAATCACAGAATAAGCTGAGTTGGAAGGGACCCACAAGGATCCTCAAAGTCCAACACCTGATCTTGCACAGGACCACCCAAGAATCCCACCATGTGCCTTAGACCATTGTCCAAACACATCCTGAACTTTATCAAGGTGAAGAAGTGAAGAACCTTTTCCTGATATCCAGCCTAAACCTCCCCTGACATTACTTCAGACCTTTCCCTTGGGTCCTGTCACTGTTCACCAGAAAGAAGAGATCAGTGCCTCCTCCTCCTCCCTCTTCCCCTCACAAACAAGTTGTAACTGCAATGAGGTCTCCTCTCAGTCTTCTTTTCTCCAGGCTGAAGAGATCAGGTGACCATTGGACAGTCTCTAATAGCTTAATATCTTTCTTATATTGTGATGACAAAAACTGCACACCCGGTATGTGCCAGGTACAACAGGTACTGTGGATGTGGAGAGACAGTCACTGAATGCTGTAGATGTTGGTCCATCTACACCAGAGTTGTTGTCAAGGTCAGAAAAGGCCACTCTGCATATCATAGTCACTTCCACAAGGAAGAAAAGACAGATTATAATTATGTGTGACACCCTTGTGAGGAAAACAGGGCATCCAATATGTCGGACAGACCCTTCTGTTAGGGAAGTTTGCTGCCTCCCTGGTTCCTGGTCTAAGGACATCATTAGGAAACTCCCTATTGTTCTATGATATAACTAGCCCTTGGAAAAAAGACTTCAGAGAGACACCAGCATATTCAGTAGTTAGACAGAAGGACTGCTTCCTTGGAGGAAGGAACTGTGCTTCCAAGAGGCTAGATTTGAGACAGAGTTAAATCTGAAAAGTCAAGTATTGGACAATTTATGCCCTAAAGCCATCACCTTTTCTGCAAGGCAGCACATAAAGACAGCTGGGTTATTTCTGGGTACTGCAGCACAATTCCAGCTCAGGAAGACCACCAAGAAGTAAAGCAGACCATGTGCCATGCCACAGCAATTCACAATGTGCCTGCAGCTTCTTGTAAGGGAGCAGAGTCACCATCCCACTGGGAAAATCACAACTCATTGGCAGATTTCTTCTAGTACTGAATGAGTAATGTAAAAATAGCTTTGAGACATCACACCCTTTTTACTCTCAAAAAATTACATATACCCCCAAAAGTCAAAATAGTGCTGCACATTATGCAAAGGGCACGCGAAGGGAAAGCTAATTCAGTGGATGAAAATTTGTTAATTATGTATCAACAACTTGCTGTACACTTGTTAACTGTTATCAGAACCATAATAATTATGAACCTGTACTAGCAGCTTTGAATATTACTAACTGTGGAGGAGAGGAAAGAATGTGATTAATGTGCCATAGAATCAGGATGGTAAATTACTTACCTGTCAGACATGGTGTCATATGCTGACTTGAGTAGCATGCTGATGAAATTTTCACCGATATTTCTTCTAACAATTTCAAAAATGTCTTACTTGAGTATAATCTGAGATCTATAAATTCACACACAAAAAGGAAAGTGTAGGTGCACCCAATACTTCAGTCTAGTCTCCCTAGTCAAAGGTATACGCACATTAAGATTTTCACTGAACGTGTTCTCAAAAGTAAATTGAAGGTTAATGCAAAGAGGGAATTATAGTGATACTACTGGTATTTTAGCTTCATTTCTGTTTTCCTCATATTAGAAATGTGTCTAAAATGGGCACTTGAGCTTTCTTTTCCCACAATCATAATAGAAAATTCTTTTTTCATATTTTTAAAAATTTATCCTTGTACTTAGAAAATGGGAAGACTATAATGTCTTTGAAACCCTAATGATACAATCCAGAAAACACTAACTTGTACTTCAATCAGAAGGTACAGAAAGATATCTCATGAGAGATGCTCATTTGACCACCACTAAGTCTCATATATATATATTTATATCTATGGGGTATTCAACTACTCTTACTAATTTATAATTGGGAAACCAAGTTCTACAGAAAAATATCTTCACACAAACCATGTCTGACAGGGAAGGTATTTGCCTCCTTATCTCAGCCTTTTAGACAAATTAAATGTTTCAACAAATTGTACCCTAAAAACATTATTTGCTAGACACCATTTCTTTCATTAGCAGTTCTTATAGGACTATTTACAATTAAGGTATAAATCTAAGAGTGAGTTATATAAGATCTTTTCCAAAAGTGCGGTTTATCCTTGCTTAGGGAAGGAAGGAAGGCACACTCCGAGGAAAAATGGACAAATTCGTGAACGTGTCAGCAAAAAGCCAGTTACAACAACACTTCTCAAAAGTCATAGGGAGAGAATCAGAGAATATTACAGTGTATGCTGATATTGTCACCCATTTAGCAAAACCCATAAATAGTGGCAAATATTCTGACTAAAAGCCTTCTAGGTGTTACAGCTTGTTCTGTGAATATTTGTACTGTGGTCTACCTTCACAGTTGTGCATTTTCAAATACCATGTTTAACTGGAAGGAGAAGCACAGAATTTGATGCCATACTGGTAGCCAAGTGGAAACATGGTAAAGAAGAGAAATGAAGCCAAACACAAGAACTGTGCAATGACAGGCAAGACAGGTGAGCCATAAAATAATTACAAGGACAGGATGATTGCTGGAAAATGGAAGATTTCCTGTAGGAAGGAAACAAAAGATGGATGGGTCCTACTTGATTGAGGCTTCAGTTTTTGAGGGTTTTTTAGATTTAATTTTTGTTCTCTCACTCCTTCATGAAGAAGAAAAATATAGCTTCAAAAGATGATTCTCCATCTGCTTTCATTCTGGTAGAAGTCCTATTTCAGTCAAGCCCTTTTTTTCTTCATGTGGATTAAAAAAATAATGACCATTCAAGCAAAAGAGTAAAATATATAATGGAGTTCTCTGTCCCATCAATTTCTGTTTTTTTTCTCTAAAGATTATTTTTAACCTGAGAATGTGCATGTTCATGCACATATGTGTGTGTCAGAAGACAGCTGAGTCTCTCTGTGATGAAGAGCAGACATACCAAAGGTTTAGTTTCGATTGATAATAATTTTGTTATTTCTATTTGTTCTGAAGTGTCAAACTATAAGTGCAGAGCATTATCTACTTTTTACTTGGCAAGAGTTAGTTCTCAGACTGAAATCTGAATCAGAGGTTGAAGGCAGCAGGACTAATAAAAAATAATTTTAGGAAGCTCAGAAAGTTTTATCTGAGTTTCAGTCAAGAATAAATCCTGTAATATAGTCAGAGCAAAGAACTATTATGACCAAAGGGCTCATGGAACTGACTGGAACCTAACAGACAATTTAGTGCTCATGAGCACTGGTAAACCTATACAATACATAAAATTCACGCTTTTAATTACTTCTTTTTCTTCACAATTTTCACACTTCCAAATGTTATTTAAAGTACTAAAACCTAGTGAAAGTCTGAAACTCTTTCAGAGGTGAAATGATCAAAAAGCTGGAGCACCTTTCCTACAAGGACAGGCTGAAAGAGTTGGGATTGTTCACATGAGAGAAGAGACGGCTCTGGGGAGACCTTAGAGCATCTTCCAGTGCCTCTACAAGAGAGCTGGAGAAGGAATTTACATAGGGCTATGTAGTGGTAATGCAAGGGGAAATGGTTTTAAACTAAAAGATGAATCTATAGACTAGATATTAGGAATAAATTCTTTACTGTGAGGGTGGAGAGATACTGGAACCGGTTGCCCAGAGAAGCTGTGGCTGCTGCATTCCTGGAAGTGCTCAAGACCAGGCTGGATGGGGTTCTGAGCAATCTGTTCTAGTGGAAGGTGTCCCTGCCCATGGCACAGGTGTGTAACAAGATGATCTTTAAGGTGTCTTCCAGTCCAAATCATTCTATGATTCCATGATTCTTGGTATGGCATCTTGCCATGGCACAAGGAGGGAATATACTAGCAACATAAAAATTTTTGAGAGACTCAGATGAAAAGGTAGGATCCATTTATTATTAAGGTCAGGCTGATACATCAGGAATATCAAAGATTTTTTAGACTCTTCTGTAGTGGTGACAACTCCACTTGAAAAAAACTGCTCTTTGGTTTTTAAAGCTTTATAAAAGACTAAAGCTGATAGTAAGAGAGAGAGAGAGATTGTTTAATGCTTTTTTCTGAAATTTTTAGTCTGCAGAATTTTTACGCTTTTGCAAATGCTTGACAATGTTGAGAATTAAGCTACGGATGTCAGTGGACCTGAAGAGTTAATAGGATTCCACAAGCTTGTCAGTAGCTATGAGAGATGCAGTCTAGACAGATGTCTAAGAGAAAGGTATGTGGGATAGATAATAAAGGGGGCTTGCTTGACATTCTGAGATAGAGTTCACCAAATTTCTCCAGCTCCTTTTCTTCTCTTTTGCTGTATTTTCTTTACCCGCAAAACTTCCCACCAAAGTGAACAAAGTTTTGAAAGTATTTCCCAACTGCAATGCTTCATCAGCACCAGCATAGTGTATGATAATGCTGTAGAATGGCAAGATCCATCATAGTGTACTTATGTGTGGGAATTAACAGCAGGTCTGCAAGTCTGTCTGGTTCCAACATTGATCTCAGTACAATACATTTGTACCCATGAGAAACAAAAGCAAGAAACAAAAACAGCAGAGAGAGAAAACAGCAACAATTTCTGCACCTGGTATTTTTCTAAATGCTTAGAATTCTTAGAAATAGATAACCAAGAATAATATGTTGTAGTTAAATAATAGCCAATGAATCTATTGTAGTAGTTAAGTAACCAATGGACAAGTAACATGAATGTTAAACATACAAAGATGTATAAAAGACACTGGCTTGTTGGAATAAAGGAAGAAGAGGAAGCGCCTTTACTTTGCCTGGAGCAGAGTGTGTATGTGTCGTGTTCAACGAAAAGCGACACTTATGCATGTCATTTTTTTTCTTTTACTGTTATTTTCAGGCGTATTTTCAGGAAATTTTTTGTTTCCTCTTACCAAAATGGTTTTTTACCTGCTTTCATGGATGTAAAAAAAACTTAGATATGTCTATGTGTGTGTGTTTGTGTGTGTGTGTGTGTGTGTGTGTTTGTGTGTGTGTGAATGCACCAAACTGAATTCTTGAATTCTCAAGCACAAGTCCACTACCTGCTGGCAGCAATAGATATGGGCTCTTTGAAAATTTTGTCAGCATCTGGACTAAACAAAAGTGGCCTGCCCCAAATGCTCAAATTAATAAAGAAACATAAAATAAAACCACTAATTAAGAGGCTGATCATGTGTTGTATTTCAGCATACAGACTCTTGAAATGAGGAAAACAGGAGAACTGAGGATTTGGAAAGGACTTGCACTGAAAAGGATTCCTATAAAAACTGGTCTTGGAAAGATGATCCTGAAACGATGAAGATCTTGCTGGAGGAGGGATTCTGGAAGTGAGGGAAGATCCTGGAGATCAGGGAGCTGTAAGAAGACCAAAAAAGAGGGTTGCCTGGGGACCTTGAGAAGAAACAGCTGGGATGGGTAAGGATGAGCAACAACACAGAGAGAACCAACCCATTTTTCTAGAGACCTTCCTGGGCCAGGTGGGACCTCCCACAGTGAAGAGACGATGAGGCGTAAGGAGCACAGAGCTGCAGGGGAGGGTGTGACTGTGAATGTGTGAGGTAATCATGCAGGGTAAAAACCCCTCATTGCCCTTTTCTTAAGTAAGCTTCAGTATCCAGATCCACTCTGGTCTGTCATTTACTCTGTCTCACCTGAGACACTTGGCACTGTCTCTTCCCTGTCCTCTTCTCCCACTTCTGCCCTGGCCTTCCCTATTTTCCTAGTACCTGCAGTGACTTTTGAATCTTTTTTTTCCCACTAGGAACAATAGCAGCTGGGGCAGAAACTGGTTCAGGCCTGCTGTCATCTGTTTGGCCCTGGTGCAGAGCAGTTCCTAGGACAGGTATCCCTTTCCTCTTTCTCTGGTCCTCTTTCCTCTTCCTCCTCTCTGGTCCTCTAAGCATATTAGCAAAAAAATATAAAATTGAGTACCTCTGTTTTTCTATTTTTAAATGAAGTCAATACTGTAATAATTCCAGGCTGACTTTCTGCAAAAATTTCAGGGTTTTGCACCATGGAGCCAGAAGGCTGCAACAGGAACCAAACAGAGAGAGTGCAAACATTTGGTTGTACTTTTTCATACAGGTATGTGTCAGTACTATTTCCTCATCTAGCATTAACACATGAGACATTCATAGTGGGGAAAAGAGTGTGGATATATATCTGCATTGCAGACCACAAAGCCTGATGAGGCAGAGTGACCTCTGGTTACTGTCACCTCCAGAATTTTTATTTCTGAGGCTTGAGCTTGCTAGGCTGGAACAGTTCAGGTACACTTGCTACTGTGTAGTCTGCACAATACTCACACCCATATTTTGGTGTTTTCACTTTAACACTGTGCCTAGGAAAATAGTTCATTCTTCTTGGCTCAAGCCTAACAGAAAATAAAAAGAACAGAGCAAAAGCTATTCTCACTTGTTACAGTCCTGTTTTTAAAGTTATTAGAAATGCCGCTGCCCGAGTTAAGGTGCAAGTGAGACCATATGCCAAAGTCAATAGTATGGATTTTATTTGATAGTGAATATGAGACAGAGAGAGAGAGGAAAAGAGAGAAAAGGGAAGAGAAAGAAATAGAAAAAAGGTGGGGGACAGAAAGACACATTAAAGAAAGTATCACCATTCCATGGATCCCAATGGTGTCTTGTTGATCCTCTCCAGTTGGTCTTCTTGGTCGTGAGGGTTCTTTTTTTTTTTTTTTGAAAAACATAAAATCCAATGGATTAATATACACTCAGGCCAGGTGGGAAGATCCAGTTTCCTCTCTTCAGAGGTGGGGCAAGTTTGTCACTGTCTCTTGCAACAGAGTCAGGATTAGTTGCATCACTGCATCACATGCAGTCCTGTGGTGCAAGGCCTCAGGAATGGGTTCGGGGAGCACTTTGGGGGTCTTTGATGGGTTATGGCTCCCCCTCAGCTGCCTCCCACATGGATGTCCCATGGATGTGGCCTCCCCAGGGTTGGGGGTTCCACAGCTGGGCCGGTTTGTGTAAGGGAGGATGGGTGTTCACTGCCTCTGACCAGAGGTTACACCACACACCCAACACCTCCTCCTCACCCTCGGATGGGGGGGGAATCTGTGTAAACCTGGACTCTGTGGGCTGTGCTCTCCCCCACCCCAAACCCAGCCAGGGGTGATTCTCAGCACAGCTGCTGGATTTGGCTTTCTTGTGGATGCATTCTTCTCCCTTAGCCTGAGACAACTGAACAATAGCATCCCCTTTATCTTATCTTAAGTCACAGTCCAAAGTTCCAGTCAGGCATCTTCAAGGAGGGATGGGCTTCTGTGGTTGTAGCTTCTTTATTCAGATTTTGCTACAATGGGCAAAACTCCTTCATAACAATCTTTAAAGCATGAACCATTTCAGTCTCTGACATCACTGGAAAAGTGAAACATGAAAACTCACTATGAGTTTTGGGTCCCAGAAAACTGCTCATTCCAAAGATACTTGTTATTTCAGATACCCTGACAGCCTGTCCTCATATTAAACTGTGGCTCATGTAATAAATACCTCCAGGAACCTGTGAGCATGACCCAAACCACTCTGCTTTCACAAGCTGTGTAAAGCAATGACCACAACGATCATTTCATGTCATGAGACACAGAGACTCTGGCACCAAATCATTTCAATTAAAATAGCTAATCCAGCATGCATCAATTTAAGGTGAAGTACCATCACGATCACCAAGCTCATTTTGTCCAGAAAAGTAGTGCCCATTATTTGGAGAGATTGATGTCAGAAGGAGACTTTGACCCTCAAGCTGCCTGTAGTCTTGATGTCCACACTGACTGTCATCAATTTTCAGTAGTTTGTAGCATCCAATAGCAGCCCAGGCACAAGGGGAGAGTAAAAAAAAAGATATTGAAATATTTGATTATAACTCATCCTTTAATGACATAAATGAGGGCTCTATGCCCATGCAACTTCCGAAATGAAGAGCTATTACATGAATAGCCAATATCTGAATGATTTTTGTAATTCTTATAAATCTGAACAAAAAGCTACAGATGTGAAACTCTCATACTTACAAAATGGCATCTAGGCAGAAGCTGGATCCTACCAAGCAAAAAAGAAGATATTGGCAGGATGTTATTAAAAAGTTGAAAAATTTCACTCCTTCAGAGTAAACTTTGAAAGAAAAATATACAAACTTATTAAAATAATTGGTTTTTATTCCTTCACCAAAGACAATAAAAACCTTGGAACTACAAAATTTACTAAAAAAAAAGGGTGGTTAAAACTCCTCTTCACATGTATTTATCAAGACTGTGAGACAAGCATTAAGATGTATGTTTGGATTCTACATGGAATTAGGCATGAGAAACAAAATGATGGTATATGTATGCACTAGAAGTTCAAAGAAAAACTCACTAATGTTTCGTTGATTTTGAAAAGACTGTTGATGAAACCCAATATGTCAGATTAATACATACTTTTGAATGCTTAATGGTGACATGAAATATGCAGATAATGAAAAATCTGAGTACTTGGGGAGAAAGTAGCAATACAAAGAGATTGTGAAGCTGTTACAGAGTGTAACATCAAGAAAGATGTATGCCAAGGTTGCACACTGTATCTCTGTAACTGTTCAGCACAGATGCAGAAAGTATAACAGTCTGCGGCAGAATCAAAAACATTGTAAATGAGACATTTGAAGGAAGGAAGTGATTACTGACAACACAGTAGGTGCTGGTGACCGTGTTTGAATATCATTGACGAGAGCAGAATTCAGGAATTTCCTGTGAATGGCATCTCAAAGGGTTTCAGAAGAGTGAAAAATGTTAAGGAAACCATAGCAACAACATTAAAAAATGCCAACTCAATAAAATCAGCAAGAGAAATTCCCAGATCTTGCTGGACTGACTGAATAGGTCTCTCTATTAATAATAAAATGGTAAAAACATCAGGAAAATAACTGGAAAAATCTCAAAAGGCTCCATAGAGTAAAAAAAAACTGATTTCCACATCTGCTTAGGATTACCGTTGACCTTGTACACTTCTGAAGATGCTTGTGAAATAAGACCATTTGAAGGTTCTTCTAACAGATGTGTTTTCTAGGTGCCAATGTTAAAAACTGTACTTCTTCTGGATGTGACTGCTTTCATAACTTCTGCCCTCTCTCCTTCTACTAATGTCCTTACCTAAATGCTTTCTTACAACCCATATCTTAACTGAGAGCTCTGTGTCTTCAAAATGCTGCACTAAAAATTAAATCTTCTCTTCTTACAGATACTGATTCAGAAAGTTATTACCTTGGGGGGGGGGGGGGATGCTTTGTTTTGTTTTGACTGTTTCGCTTTTTTAATTATTTGTTTATGTATTATAATGAATAGCAGTTTTCTCATCAAATCTCTTCAAAGGAGAGTGTTCGACCTGCCTCCACAGTCCTGAAAATGTCATTCAGTGCTCTCCTCCTTTCCATTTGATATTTGCCCTATTTATTAATACTACATTGTAAGAAAAAAGACCCCTTGAAAATCCTTATATTCACCAATTTCTTTTCTCATTAATCTGTGTAGCTGCATTCATCAGAAGGAAACTCATGTCTAAGCAATCAGGATTCTCTTCAAACTGAAATTGAGACTAAAATCTTTAGATAATCTAAATATCATAAATTCATGTTCATACAGTACAAAAGGCTACAGTAGCAACACAGACCTTTACTTCCTTGTCCTTCAGGTTTCCATACAAATTCGGTCAATACATCCTGATTGTAGCCATCCTTATTGTAATTTGCTACAACTACTGTGAATAACAGTTTCAACAGACACAAAAGTCAATTAGTTGAATTTATCAACTTGGTGAGCTTGGGAGCTGCAATTTCCCTTTTATTTTCTGTCCCAATCAAGCCTTAAGCTTTTTTTGCTTGGATGTTTACAGGAGCAGTTTCAGTTGTATTGGTCTGTTTGGCTGGAGCTGTAGGAGCTGAGAAAATGCTGCTTCTCCACTTGCCAAAGCCAGGTGAAAAATAAACCTTGCAACAATGACAATTTTTATTAATGATTCACATAAAGATCTGCATCATGAGATCAAAAAGCACACCTGGCTTCATCTTACTGAAGAAATAGGAGGAAAATGACTATTAAGGTTATTTTAGATACAGCACATTGAAACAAAAAATATCCTATTGCAAAGTCAGATAAAAAGCAGTGCTTTAATATTAAACAATTTTCATCTGAACATCTATAATCAAACACAATTATTGCCTTATTATGCAGTATGTTCAATTTATGCAATGAATAGATTGACTTCATGCAGAATGAATCAGGAAATGAAATTTGAGTATGCGAGGGAAAAAATCTTACTCCAAATAAAAACATGTATTCAGGTTCTTTGCGAACCCTGAGATATCTGGGATGGGTGTTTTTTTCAGTTTGTTTGTTTGGTTTGGGCTTTTTTTTGTTCTTTGTCATTTAATAAGTGAGACATCTAAAATGATCTTGCCAAAAAGAGGTGGACAAAACAAGGAGGAACTTTGTAAAACCTATTGCCAAAACTGATACCGTGGTATAATACCCTCTTGTTCAGTTTCTAAAGGAGTAATTTGTGAGGCGTTGGTCATCTTGTCTTTCAACATAGTGCATATTTTAAGAAAATATTCTGTGCTTTAAAGGTAAACCCAAACATTAGGAAGGAGCAGTTCAGTGCTCTGTATATAAGAAGTCTTTTTTTTTTTTTTTTTTTTTT